>CAUYPK010068905.1:0-33012 GCA_963574355.1 Loris lydekkerianus
GGGTAAGATCACTCTGCGTTCAGTCAACCTAAGACAGGGACCAAACCATTGATGTTTGTATCCCCATGATGGGTAAGACTGAAACTGCAAGAGCAGGCAACCTAAGACAGGGGCTATGTTTATCCTCCATACAAAAAACAAAAGGGAATTGTTGGGCCCTGCCATGTGCCTGAGGCCTAGTGCAACTTCCGGAGCCTGATTAGAAGTAGATCCATGGAGCTACTTCCACGTAGCAATGACTCAGCAAGGCCCGGCCTGAAACTGCCTCTACCTAGATACAGCCAAGGTGGTACCATGCCATTGGCCCAACCTTGTCACGTACCTCATCCCCCGCCTTCTTTCCCCACCCCTTCCCCATGCTCTATATAAGCGGCTGCTTGACGCAATAAAGTTGAGTTCCTGCTTAAAAAAAAAAAAAAGAAAAAAGAAATAGGTGAAAGTAAAAAAATAATAATAATAAAATAAAATAAAAAGAAAGCTGTAAAAAAAGAAAAGAAAAGAAAAGAAAAGAAAAGAAAAGAAAAGAAAAGAAAAGAAAAGAAAAGAGAAAAGAAAAAAGAAAAGAAAAGAAAAGAAAAGAAAAGAAAAGAAAAGAAAAGAAAAGAAAAGAAAAGAAAAGAAAAGAAAATCTATGGTATCTTTGCCAACAAAAAAATCCCTCTCTAACACAAGAGGAAGGTTTGCAAAGTACCAGTTATCCAGTCTGTGTTCAAGGGAATGGACAGAATTCAAGGCCCTCAATCCTCCCAGTGAAATGACTTTCCTTTTGTGAATGACTTGTCTTAAAAATGAGTATTTCCAACACAATTTCCTTCCTACTACTTTGCTGTTTAGAGATGTAGCATCATAATGCCCTGCAATCTTCTCTTTGGCTCATATGAAGGGAAAAGAAAAATCTGTCCTTCGGAAGTTTGCAGGTATCCCCTATAAGCAACAGTGGCCCTTGAATTGCACCTTGCTGCCACCCAAGAAATGATGAGCGATGGCCCCTCCGTGTGCTAGTTGTCCTTTTCTGACATCTGCTTCCATTTTTATCAGTTTGTTATGCTTCGTTTGGCATTGGCCAGGATCCAGGCCTGCAGAAGCTGCAGAGGTGGTGTGTGCCACGTGGAGTGCATCTGTCACTCCACTTTATGCAAAAAAACAAATAATAGCCTCTTTCTAAGGTACAAGGAAGAAAATGCAAATTGCAATAAAAAAAAAGTGGCAAGATAGGGTTGGGTATAGGGTCAGCAATTCAAAATTTTGAGAAGAGACCAGTCCAAAACCCAGAGGAAGATGGTTATGGTGGGTGACTCCAGTGCCCTGCATGGGTAGTATAGGCTAAAAGCCTATATGCTCTGTGCCCACACGGCCTAGGAAAAGTAGTTGAGATTTCTCGCTGTCCTAGGTTTCATTGTAGGCCTGGCGACCTCGGAATGTGGCTGTTAAGCCTGGGGGCATTGGAGCAAAAACTCCACTCCCAGAGATACCACCCAGAGGCTGATGCATGCAAGTCATGTAATCAAGGAGGCTTAACGCTGTACAGCCTCCGGACCATGGTTAAGTGAGATACTAAGTTTCTGCCCCTCCGGTCATTGTGGGTTTCCAGAAATTTTAAAGAACAATCTATTCTTTCTTTATTGTGGTCTTGTGGCTTATCGGCTCATGAGCAAAGCAGCTAACATATGACTCATGTGATAGTTGTTTTGGGTTAGAAAAATGTATATCAGTTAATCAGCAGGCACCAAGAAAAAGTTAATCAGATTTTACCCTGCGTTTTATAAAGCTATTGTGTGATTATAGATCAACAGTGTGTACATGACTAGCTGGCTATTTAAGCTCACTGGAAATAAAGAATATCTATACTTCCCATCAAGGACTTGTAGCCGTTTCTTACTTTCATACCATTTCAGGAGCGGGCTTTACACCTGTGATGCCAGTCACTCCACGATCCCTCACACAACACGTTCTGAATTCATAGCTCTGAAATTCCATCAACCCCGTAGTCTGGTAGAAACAAACCATCATGCCATTGTCTGAACACTTTGCTGGTCAACTTGTTTCTGTTCATGTCAGCAGAAATGAATTTAGGAAAAGCAAAGGACAAAACAGCTGAGAAACTTTAATATGATTTATCAAGTAGGAAGCCTGATGTTGACTGTCAGGTTAGGATCACAGAAAAAATTCTACCTCTATTCCTTTTCTTTTATACAAAAAGTACTCTGCCCAGTATCTAGCAGGGATAGCCCATTTCCTCTGGTTTCAGGGCATTTAAGAGAGCTGGATGCTCAGGGAAAGCACAGCACTTCTAATGCAACCGAGAGCAAATGAAGCTAAAGGAGACTTCGGAACAAGGACAAAAAAAAAAAAAAAAGAAAGAAAAAAAAAGATTGCATCATATTGAAGGAAGAACTGATCTGTTAAAAAGGAAAAGGGAGAAGGCAGAGGAGAATGCTGGGAATTGGTGAAACTTCAGTTCTGAGATTTTCCTTTGAATAACTAACTATAATACATAAGTATTTGTTAGGAAGAAAGCATTAACCCACTATCAGGTTTTGATCAAGCCAAGAATAATATTTATTAAAATATACTCCAGAATTCTCTAAGAAGAATTTCTTCTTCAATCATTAATCCTCTGTATTTCTACATTACCATGACTTATCTAACATTTTAGTAAGATGCAATATTTCCTATTTAAAAAACACTTTTAATTTTAACCAGGCCCTAAGGCTCACTGGATTTTTAAAATTTGCATCCCTCAAAAGCCCATTTCCTTGATCTTCACTTTATTTGAATGAAAGCATGTTAAATTTGTCACAAAATTCTGTAATGCATCTGGTGTGATCTCAATGTGCACAATGCAAGGGTGTATTTCAAAATAACTAAGAATAAATTTTAAATATCTTACTACAAAAAATAAGTGAGGTGATGGCTATATTAATCAGTTTGATTAAAGCATTCCATATTGTATATAAATTCATCACATTGTACCCTATAAATGTATAGTTATGATTTTAATTAAAAATTAATAAAAAAGATAAAAAGAAATTTTGTAATGATTTAAATACATCTATAATTATATTAACACTATATATTTACGAGGCACATGACAATTAATTCTACGTCCAATTCCTCCATTCTATTCTGGTTCAAAGAGCCTAAGTAACTAGAGGACCCTCTTGATTATAGACGATTCAGTGACAGGTGGTGAGGTGAGAAATGGATGCAGCCAAATTCTGATGCCCACACTGTATACAATATCTTTTCCTTTCAAACTTGCCCTTCCTGAATAATGCACTAACTTGTATTTCTATTTCTCAAACCACTTTCAAACCTATGTAGAATCTGCCTTCACAGTTTATAAATTATTTTTTAAGATTCTAAAACAAAAACAGAAATTTATGTTTGTTTATTTATTTATTTTGAACCAGAGTACTACTGTGTCACCCTGGGTAGACTTCTGTGGCGTCACAGCTCACAGCAACCTCAAACTCTCAGGCTCAAGCAATTCTCTTACCTCAGCCTCTTGAGTAGCTGGGACTACAGGTGCCAACCACAATGCCTGGCAGAAATTCATAATTTTTGATATAAAAAAGGCCCAAAGATGGGCCAGGAGCAGTTGTCACACACCTCTAATCATCACACATTTGAAGGTCAAGGTGAGTGGATCACCTGAGCTCAGGACTTGGAGACCAACCTGAGCAAGAGTAAGATCCTATCTTTACTTAAAACAGAAAAACTAGCCAGGTGTTGGGAGTTAAGATGGCAAACCAGGAAGACCTTCATGCTGAGCACTCCTGGAGCAAGTGAGGAAGGAGAGTTAGTCAGGTGGTGTTTAGACAGATGTTTCCTGGCACTGTGGCTTGGGGTGTGCTGCGAGACAGCAGGGTGCTGGTTACTGTATATGAACTGGAACATGTTGGGGTGGGGCGGGGATCTGACATGCTAGGCAAAACTTGCCTGGGCCCCAGTGGGAAGCCTGTATGGCAGCTGCCACCAGGAGCTGTGGAGGTTGGGAGGCGAGGAAGCCTTTTTGCAGCTTTTGGTTCTTGAGGGAAGTGTGTTGAGTGGATTACCTAGAAAAGTAGACAAACCTAAACAGTATGTAGCAGACAGATTTAAGGGCTAGAAGATCCTGGCAGCAAGGGGTTGGACATTATGGCAATGTCATGAGAAGGTCGTGAGGTGGGGTCCCCTACAGGAACATAGCCATGTTAGTTGTACCTGCTAGGATCATCCTCTAGTTGTGACAGGCTCAAGACTCCAGCACCCCACAAGAACTGTTGTCTGTTGACACAGTGAAACCTGCCTCTGAAGGATTAAGGAGAGATCTGAGTTCCCAACCTGGCAGAACCTGAAGGCTTAGGAAATAAACAGGCAACCACTGTGGACAATTAAGTTGGGGATCCAGTCTATGCCTGGGTTCTAGAGAGAGGTTATCAATGATAAATTATGTTGTCTGTCCCCTAAAACTACAGCACCACCAGATGTCCCGGCAATATATTGCAACACAAATATTTTCCTACTAAAGTTGGACCCTCCTGCCAAAGATATACTTTTGTATTGTATATATACTTTTATGTATACATACAAATATATAATTCGTTTTTTATTTTGTGTATTTTTTCTTTTTTCTTCTTGTTAGTATTTTCTCTCTTTTTCTTTTTGTTCTTTCATTTATTTGTTACTGAGATTGCTTATTTTTCATTATTCAGAGCTTTTTGATATTTTGTGTTGATGTGTCATGTTTCTTGCTTATTTGTATGGTTAATTCTTTTCTTGGCAGCAAGAAACCTCTATTTTTACTTTCATCAAGACCTAGAGCTCCTGAATTTTTTTGTTTGTTCGTTTGTTTGTTTGTTTAGATTATAGTATTTTAGCCTCATTTATTCTCTCCCCATATTTCACTCCAGTACATTCCCTCTGTAAAAGACAGAGACTCTTTTACCTTTTTTTAATCTCTCCAACAATAATTGGCTCTGCAACAGCTATGATGTATCCCCGCCCTTTTTCTTGTCTTTCTCCTTCCAGTCTTTACTCCACTTCCCTCTCTCTCCTCTGTTACATACAAGGGTATTTTTAATTTCCTTTATGCATTCTTAATTTTTGTTTGTTTGTTTGTTTGTTTTTGCTGAGAACTGAGGGGAACACAGATGTGGCCTGGCAGGTAGGCTACAGCAGTGATTGGCTCAAAGGGGCTAAGAGACATTTCTACCTCTGGCTCTAGGAAGATACTATTTAGCAAGACTATGCTGCGAAATTTTTCTGTTTCGTCTTCATTCTTACTTAATTTTTCCTTAGTGTTTTTTGTTTTTGCTCTGTTCCTTCCCTTTCTAGTTTTGGCAGAGAAAGAATCTGGCTCTATTCAGCCTGTTAAGGACAGCCTGATTTTGAGTAAAATGACCAGTCCACCCCTGTCAAAACCCTTGAGTTACAAGTATAATCTTAGCAACATCCTGATCAATACTATTTATTCCATTACCCTCAGCCTCTCTTTCTGACCTCCTTCTCTCCTGTTCTCCAACTTTTTTCTCTTTCTTCTCCCATTATTCCTCCTTCCCTTTTTTTCTTTTCTTCTTATTCTTATCTTTTCTTCTTTCCTTCTTTGTTATTCTTTCTTTCTTTTCCCCCTATTTCTCCTTGCCTGCTCCTTAACTTTCTCCCCATTTGGGCTTCAAACCAAGAGGTCCCCTCATCACATAAAGTCTGAGACAAGGTAATTTGAAGCAAAGCAGGAACTGAGAAGGGAAAAAGTGCAAAAAGAGGTGAACAGGAAGAAAGCACACACGAGGAGGAACCAGCAGAAAAATTCAGGTGCCATGAAAAATGAAAATAGAGCAATTCCTCCAATGAAACAAGAGGAAGCTTTATAGAGAAGACTCATCTTAGAAAGATGATGGATCTGACAGAAAGGGAATTTAAAATGTAGATGATTAAGACAATAAAGGGAAGGAATGAGAAAAAGAAAGACAGAACCAAAAGTAGGATGAGAGATGTAGGATATAGAAAAGATATGGATGAGATTAAAGAAATGAAGAAGACAATCAGGGAATGTAAGGATGCAGTAGAAAGTATCAAAAATAGATTAGACCATGGAGAAGAAAGAACATCAGAGTTAGAAAATAAAGTCTTCGAGTTAACACAAGTAGTTATAGAGTCAGAAAAGAAGAGAGAGAAAGTAGAGCAGGGGCTTAGAGAAGTACAAGACTCCATGAAGCATTCAAACATATGGATAATAGGAATCCCTGAACAGGAAGAAGATTGTCCCAAAGGTATGGAAACCCTACTGGAGACTATCATAAATGAAAACTTCCCAAAGTTTACTAGAGATCCTGACACACTCCTTTCACATGGATATCGAACCTTGAGTCATGTCAAGTCTAACAGAGCCTCTCTAAGACACATTGTAATGAACCTGTCCAAAGCCAAGAAGAAGCAGAAAATTCTGCAAGCAGCTAGGAGTAAGCACCAATTGACCTAAAGGTGCAGAGCCATTAGGATGACAGCTGACTATTCAGCTGAAAGTTTCCAACCCCAAAGAGCATGGTCATTCACCTTCAACATCCTTAAATAAAATAATTTTCAGCCCAGAATCCTGTATACTGCTAAACTTATCTTCAAAGTTGATGGAGAAATCAGATTTCTTGTAGATATACAAGCACTGAGGAGCTTCATCACAACAAGACCAGGTCTACAGGAAATACTTAAACCTATTCTCAATACTGAACACTGAAATGAGTCACAAATAAAGTAAACACATAGAGCCAGAGGCCAGAGCTTAGCTTCCACAATGGCACAGAGGATAAAACTACACAACAGACTATTTCATAATAAGATGAATAGAATTCCACCACACTTATCAATATTCTCAATAAATGTCAATGGATTGAATTCCTCACTGAAGAGGCACAGGATGGCTGATTAGATTAACAACATAAGCTGTCTCCACCAGATACAACTATCCCTTAAAGACAAATCAAGGCTCAGGGTTAAGGGATGGAAATCAGTGTTTCAAACAAATGAAAATCAGAACAAAAGAGAGGTTGCAATCTCATTCTCAGACACAAGTGGATTCAAAGCAACTTTAGTTAAGAAAGACAAAGTTAAGAAAGATGAATACTTCATACTGGTCAAAGGAACAATACAACAATTAGACACCTCAATTTTAAACATTTATGCACGTAACTTAAATGCTCCCAGATTTATGAAACAGACCTTGAGAGGGCTGAACAATATGATATCCTATAACACTTTAATAGTCAGGGACTTCAACACCCCTCTGACAGAACTGGACAGATTCTATAAACAGAAAGTAAACAAGGATACAAAGTACTTAAATGTGACCTTAGAACAAATAGGATTAATAATTAACACATACAGAACACATTATCCCAAAGCCAAAGAATAGAATTTTTTCTCATCAGCACATAGCACATACTCCAAAATTGACCATATCCTAGGAAGCAAACCAAACCTCAGCATGATTAAAGGAATAGAAATTATACCATGTCTCTTCTCTGACCACAAGGCTATAATGGTGAAGCTCAACTCCAACAAAAATGTTCACCCCCACTCAAAGTGTTGGAAACTAAACAACCTTATGCTGAATGACAGTTGGGTTCAGGAAGAGATAAAGGAATTTGTTAATGTTCTCAAACATAACAACAATGAAGACACAAGTAACCAAAACCTCTGGGATACAGCTAAAACATTCCTGAGAGGAAAATTTATTGCACTAGATGCCTACCATCAAAAAACAAAAACTGAACACATCAGCAAATTCACAAAACATCTTATGGAATTGTAAAAAGAAGAACAATCTAACCCTAAACTCAGGAGAAAAAAACAAATAGCCAAAATTTAATCAGAGATTAAGGAAATTAAAAACAAAACAAAAAATCATTCATAAAATTAATGAAAAAAAACTTGATTTTTTGAAATAGAAAATAAAATAGATAAACCTTTGGCCAGACTACCTAGAACTAGAAAAGTAAAATCTCCAGTAAAGGCAATGATAAATGATAAAGGGGAAATAACAACAGATGCCACAGAGATACAGAGATTATCTCTGAATACTACAAGAAACTATATGCCCAGAAATTTGACAATGTGGATAAAATGGCTCAATACTTGGAATAACACCCTCTCCATAGACTTAATCAAGAAGAAATAGATCTTCTGAACAGACCAATTTCAAGCACTGAGATCAAAGAATCAATAGGAAATCTTCCAACAAAAAAAAAATGCCGTGGTCCAGATGGCTTCACACAAGAATTCTATCAAACCTTCAAAGAAGAACTTATACCCATACTGCAGACATTATTCCAAAAATCTGAGGAGGAAGAAATCTTCCCCAACACGTTCCATGAAACAAACCTCACCCTGATACCAAAACCAGGAACAGACCCAACTAAAATTGAGAACTACAGACCAATTTCACTAATGAATATAAATGCAAAAATTCTCAATAAAGTCCTATCCAATAGGCTACAGCTTATCATTACAAAAGTCATACATAAAGATCAAGAAGCTTTCATCTCAGGGATGCAAGATTGCTTTAACATACGCAAAACAAAGCAAAAACAAAGACCATATGATCATCTCAATAGATACAGAAAAAGCATTCAATAAAATCCAGCATTCTTTTCTCTTTCTTTTTTTTCTTTCTTTTTTTTTTTTTTTTTTTTGTAGAGACAGAATCTCATTTTATTGCCCTCGGTAGAGTGCCGTGACGTCACACAGCTCACAGCAACCTCCAACTCCTGGGCTTAGGCAATTCTCTTGCCTCAGCCTCCCGAGTAGCTGGGACTACAGGCACCCACCACAACGCCCAGCTATTTTTGTGTTGCAGTTTGGCCGGGGCTGGGTTTGAACCCACCACCTTCGGCATATGGGGCTGGCACCCTACCCACTGAGCCACAGGCGCCGCCCTCCAGCATCCTTTTCTTAATCTCCAAGTTAGATTAGATTTTTTTACATATACATGTGTTTATTAAGTTTCCACTTTTTGCCTTCACAAAATTAAAAAGGCTTAAAATTTAATAACAATAATAATGTTTAAGATAAGGACTAGAAACAAAAAAAGTTCTCAATAGAACTCTGAAGAATATAGGCTTAGGTGGCACATTTCTTCTGATGGAAATCATCTATGACAAAGCCATATCTAACATTATACAGAATGGAGTAAAACTGAAAGCTTTTCCACTCAGAACTAGAAAAAGACAAGGTTGTCCTCTGTCATCACTACTAATCAACATAGTGCTGGAAGTCATAGCCAAATTGATCAAGCATGAGGAGGTAAGAAAGGGCATCCAAATGGGGGCAGAGATGTTGTGATCTTATACTTAGAGAACCCTACATACTCAATCACAAGACTCCGAGAAGTGATCAAAAAATACAGTAATGTCTCAGGATATAAAATCAATGTCCACATATCAGTAACCTTTTTATATGTCAATAACATCCAACATGAGATGTAATCAAGACCACAATTCCCCTCTCAGAAGCTTCAAAAATAAGTACAAATATACCTTACAAAACACGTGAAGGACCTCAATAAAGAAAACTATAAAACCCTAAGAAAGCAAATACAGAAGATATTAACAAATGGAAGATCATACCATGCTCATGGCTGGGAGGAATCAACATTACTAAAATGTCTATACTTCCCAAAGCAATCTACAAATTCAATGCCATTTCTATTAAAATACCAACATCATACTTTCAAGACTTGTAAAAAATAATTCTTCATTTTGTATGGAACCAGAATAAACCCTGTATAGCTAAACCAATTCCTAGTAATAAAAACAAAGCTGGGGGCATCAGCTGTATGCTGAACTACAAGGCCACAGTGATCAAAACAGCATGATATTGGCACAAAAATAGAGACATAGACATATGGAACAGAATAGAAAACCAGAAGATGAAACTAACATCTTACAGTCACCTAATCTTTGATAAACCAAACAAAAACATACACTGGGGGAAAGAATCCCCATTCAATAAATGGTGCTGGGAGAACTGGATATCCACATGTAAAAGTCTGAAACTGGACCCGCACTTTGTCCACACACAAAATTGATTCAAGACAGATAAAAGACCTAAATCTATGGCACAAAACAATAAAATCCTCAAAGAAAGTGTGGGGAAAGCACTTGAAGCTATTGGCCTTGGGAAAGACTTTATGAAGAAGACTTTTATGCCAATTGCAACAACAAAAATAAACAAGTGGGACTTCATTAAACTGAAAAGCTTCTGTACAGCTAAGGAGACAACAACCAAAGCAAATAGACAACCTACATAATGAGAAAGGATATTTGCTTATTTTGAATCAGACCTAAAGCTTGATAACTAAGAACTACAGAGAATTAAAATTAATGAACATAAAAATAGCAACAATCCCTCATATCACTGGGCAAGAGAGATGAATAGAACCTTCTCTAAAGAAGACAGACAAATGGCTAACAAACTTATGAAAAATGCTCATCATCCCTAATTAGTAAAGAAATGCCAATCAAAACCACCCTGAAGTATCATCTAACCTTAGTGAGAATGGACCACATTACAAAATCTCAAAATGACAGATGCTGCCATGGTTGTGGAGAAAAGGGAACACTGTTACATTGCTGGTGGGACTGCAAACTAATACAATCTTTTTGGAAGAAAGTATGGACAACTGTCAAAGCACTCAAGCTAGACCTCCCATTAGATCCTGCAATCCCATTACTGGGCATCTACCCAGAAGGAAAAAAATCCTTTTACCATAAAGACATTTGTACTAGACTATTTATCGCAGCTCAATTTATAATTTCCAAAATGTAGAAACAGCCTAAATGCCCACCAACCCAGGAATGGATTAACAAGCTGTGGTGTATGTACACCATGGAATACTATTCAGCCATTAAAAAGGATGGAGATTTTACATCTTTTGCATTAACCTGGATGGAAGTGGAACACATTATTCTTAGTGAAGCATCTCAAGAATGGAGAAGCAAGGATCCTATGTACTCAATTCTGATATGAGGACAATTAATGACCTCGTACATGGTGAGGGGTGGAGGAAGGGGAGAGCAGAGGGAGGGAAGGAGGGAGGGTATGGGGGGTCATGGTGTGTGACACACCTTTTCAGGGCAGAACACCATTATAAGACAGTCTTTATCTAACAAATGCAATCAATGTAACCTGGTTCTTTGTACCCTCAATGAATCCCCAACAATAAAAAAGAAAATTAGCCAGGTGTTGTGGTGGGCACCTGAATTCCCAGCTACTTGGGAGGCTGAAGCAAGAGGATTACTCAAACACAGGAGTCAGAGAAGCTATGTAAGCTATGATGATGCCTTAGCACTCTACTAGGTGATAGAGTGAAACAACTCTGTCTCAATTTAAAAAAAAAAAAAAAAAAAAAGCCCAAGAGGACTCCAATCTTTCATTACTAGCAGACACCATGATGCACTTTTTATTGTGCTGCTAAATGAACAAAATATATTTACACCATTTTAAGCACCTAAAAGGCAAAGTCACATCCAGGAAGGGCACGTGATGGGTCCAGGAGAGATGTTTACGCCCTGCTGAATGTCGGGGGGCGGGGTGGGGGTGTGGAGCCCCTGAAGGCCTGGCTATGTAGGATTTCCTAAGGTATCTGGGACTGAAGATGTTGTATTCACTCCTTAGACACAGATAGACCATATGAGGTTTCATATGGGATAAGAATCAAAAGGGACTTATATTATGTGTATTAATTTATGATAAACAAGACTGAGGTCTGTGTTACTCTAATATTGCACCTATTGTCTTAGAACAACTCAGCCTTTGGGGGCATCTGAGGGTTCGGGCTAATTCTCAGGAGCGTTTAGGCTGGGCACCAACCTGGTGAGGTGAGCAGTTTCTTGGATCCCCTCTGGCTCCTCTCTGTGTGTCTCTCTCCCTTATCCTCCTTCTCTCTCCTCTCCCCCCACACAAACTTTCCAGCCTGCCCTCACCCCATGCAGTGAGTCCCAGGGGCTGGTGCTCCTTGGCAGGTGCTGTTTTGGTCTGGTTTGGTTTTCTCAGTGGTGTCACTGCTTCCCCAGCCCACTCTTTCAGGTCTTTCTGTCCTTCCTTTCACCCTCCTTATTCCTCTAGGGTCCCCATGCCTTCTGGTGACCATCAGAGACCAGCACTCTTACCAGATCACTGCAGCTCCTCCTTTAGTCCACAGTAGTCTGATCCTTTCACTCATACCAGCCACTCTTTGAAAAACTTGCGAAGTCTCCAGGAGTGGCCTGAAAGATGTCCTCAAATGTACTTGCTGCAGTCGTCAACCTGTTCACTAATTGTTTTTTAGCTGTCTCCTACCAGGAATCGTAGAGCAGGACTTCTATGCTAACGTGCTTGTCAACCCTCACTCCATGTCCCGAGGCTCTCTTGCAGATAAGAAGATAGCCCCCTCTGAATTGCCTAAAGTCCTATTGCAAACACGAGTTGTGTCTTGGCTGTGGCCACCCAGTCATGAAGAACTGCCCAAGACTGTGGGCTCTTCACAGAGATCAGGCCTTTACAGCCACTGCTGCAGCAAGAGGACACATTGGTGTCAGTCTGGACTTGCGAATGATGACCAAGTGTCCAAGCAGAAGGCTCTGAGGCTGGAGTTCATTCACACAAGCAGAGGGAATGAGAGAGGGAAAAGGGATGGAGCTGACAGAGACATCTGAGCAGGAAAGAGAAAAGGAATGTGGCACACAGAAGCAGAAGTGTTAGTAACAGGGGTTCCAGGGCTGAGGCCAATGATGCTGTTGAATGGGAAAAAGTAAGTTTGAGAGACAGAATAGAACTGGGCTGTTGAGCCTGCAAATGTAAAGAAACATTTATCAGATGAGGTAAAGGGGGAAAAAGACATCACGAGTTCTAGAGAAGGAATGGGACATAGTAAAATGTTGCAAAAACATTAGCCCTACACAAGCCTCAGGAATGCATTCTAAATGGGAAAAACTTTCAGGAGGCCATGAAAATAACAAACTTGAAAAGAAGCTGAGCTTGAATGATAAAAGCAAGTAAAGAAGGAAAAGAATAAATCCAAGATAAATTTTTAAAGAACCTTTCCAACTAATCCATCATGAAATAAGCACTGGACAGGAAAAACCATCACCTCTTAAGTTTAGGGTACATCCCAAAGAAAGTTTTGAAATCATTATGCTACGAATGGGAGAAAGTACTACGCGCCCAATCCTATTGGTTGGCCAGACATAGGAGCAAACCTTTCGTTGTTCGTAACCTGCCTACAGGTTCAATATTGCATCATTCTCTGTGTTCTCTATTACTTAGAAAAACAAGTTTATTCTTTCTCCATATTATCTTCAAACAATGAGACTACTGTGTTTATATCTTCATTTCAGGTTTACTTACAGGAGGTTGCACCTGAGTGTTCATGATTATTCAATCAACACAAGCTGGTGTGTGGAAAATGTAATGTCATTTCACAATACATTTGAGAAGAGTATTTTTCCCTCAAAAATGAAATACATGGCATACAAGGACATTGCTTTGATTTTAAATTAAATTATAAATCTGCTGTAATGTGTATATTCAAAGAGAATACATTGTTTTCCTTCATTTCCCACCATCCTTCCAATTCACATAATTGCAATATCTTTTGTTTGGCAACTTAATAGAATCCTTTAACTCCAAAGCCAGTGGAGATGGTCATATGAAATCTTTAACTGTAAAAATTGCATTTGCCCCAGACAAGCAATCAGTTGAGAACTTGAGCATCAAGAATATTTTCCTGCTAAAATGTTTATGATAATATCTGGACTTCTGCAATCAATCTCCAGAAACCTTCATTTTGTAATTGTGAGGTTCAAAGCATTATGCCACTACCTGAGTATTACTCTATCTCTGATCCCATCATGGAGAAAAACAGCAACACTTAATCAGAGCTTATTTAGTGGCAGGGACAAGGCTAAGTCCTTTATTTGGACTTTCTCATTTATACCTTAACAAACATTATGGTGAATAATATTTTTAATTTCTCTTTTATGAAAAATATACTACACCACAGAGTTTAAGTAACTTCTCCAAGATCACTTGACTGGCAAGTTACATATAAATCACAAGCATAAGTCCTGTGAGAAAGTTATAAGATATCCATTACAGGTGATCCAAGCAAAAGGAAGACAGCAATGCATAAGAAGACATCCCAGCAGCAGTAACATTTGAGCTGAGTCCTAACAGACTCTGAATTTCTAAGGAAGTTCAATCATAGTTCAAGTTCTTGCATTTAAGATCCTCATTCCTATCAAAGGAAGAAATACACTTTTCTGACTTGCTGGACAGACAGTTTCATTGGTAAGCCCAGGCACACTTAAAGGAACCCTCCCATGGCTCAAGTACTAAAATCTCAATCCCTTGAATGATATTTCTACCTCTCTCCATCTTTCTCCCTCTCCCTCTCTTTTCTCCTCTCCCTCTTTCCATTTCCCTCTTCTATATCTCTCTCTCTACCCCTCTCTTCTCTCTCTCCTCCTATCTTTTGTCCACAGAGACTACCACCAAATTCCTACCCTTCATGATCTCAATCTCTCAACCTCCCACTGCTTTCTTTCAGCAGGTTTCTTTGGTTCCTAAAATGCCACACTCCTTGTTCTGCAGCCCTGGGGGGAAGGAGAAGAGGAAAGAACTTCAGATAAAGGAATAACATCTGCAAGAGCCTCACAAGCCAGGAAAATGGGCTCCTTAATTTACCATCCCTTCAACAAGAAGCCTTTCCATCTATTTATTCTTGTATTGGGTTCTACACAACTCAATAATTACTACATGGTTCCAGAACTCAGAAATTCAGTGACTTTCTAAAAACTGAAGATGTAGAATTTAACTTACATAATATTCTCCATCACATATTCAAATTAAAGAACCCTGAAATTTTAAGTATGTTTTCATATGAACAACTCTCTCCTTATACTTGCCTTTCCTATAAAGAAAAAGCTTAGTGCCCTTTCACCAAGGACTTGCCAACATGGGCCGTGTTCTCACCAAAACCATGAAGAAGGTGATGTGGGTCATCATTGAGAAGTACTGCATGCGTCTGGGCAACAACTTTCACATGAACAGGTGCATGTGAGAGGAGTTCGCCATCATTCCCAGCAAGAAGCTCTGCAGCAAGATAGCTGGCTACATCACTCACCTGACGAAATGGACCAGTGAGAGGCATCTCCATCAAGCTTCAGGAGGAAGGGTAGGAAAGGAGAGACAATTATGTCCCCAGGGTCTCAGCCCTGGATCAGGAGATCATGGAAGTAGATCCTGACACTCAGGACATGCTAACGCTTAAGGACTTTGGCCGTCTGTCCAACTCCAGGTCTCTCAGTCTATAGTTAGAATGAATTTCAAAACACCACATGGAACTGTTTGAATCTATCTGCTGTGCTGTAACATTTTAATAAACCTGGGACGACAGCAAAAAATAAAGAAAGAAAAAGCTTAGCTAAGCTTTTCTTAATAAAAGAGTAGATACACCAAAAAGATGGACATTTCTCAGCTTTGTTCTAGCATCTCCAGTGTCTCTCACATTAATTATTAGTATTGTTGCTTTAGTCAAAGTAAAATGATCATTTATGATCCCCACATTTTTTAACTTTCCCAAGATCACATCCAAAATCAAGCTTTCATGGCTGCTGACCTAAGCCAGTACAATACGTTTATGGTCTTACATGCAGTGTCTGTGCCCTCACCATGCTCGCTGCAATACCTCCCAAGTGCCTTCCTGAAAAATTCCAATAATTGGGTTATTTTTCTGCTCAAACAATTGTCATAGATCCTCTTTGTATTTAGAATAAACTTCTTAGCCTGGAATTAAACAACTTCTGTAATCCAGGCCTAATATGCTTGTTCTGTTTCATACTTTGCATCATTCTTAAGACAGCTATCCAACACAGATACTGATTGGAACATACCCAACCTTTCTTGACTGTGTTATTTTATTCCCCAACTAACTCCTTTGACCTAGTGTGTGGTTACTAAGTCTCATTTATCAATCCCAGCACATCACAAGGCCCCATTCAGATTCACTGTCCTCCATAAAGCTTGCCCTTAAGGTTAGACTTAATTTTTCCAAATGGATTTTGTCCTTATCTTTACAATGGACTTTCTACTCTGAGTCATATTATAGTACTTGCACACATGCCTGTAAGTCATAAAGAGCTTGAAAGTGTGCCACACACTAAGCCTGAACCTTAGCATGTATTTCAGCAACATTTGTTACACGTAATTCTTTGAACCTCAAACTTCTCCGTTGGATGTTTTCAGGTTGTTGGTGCCTGTTAAGCTTCTCCAGTCAGTGAGAATAGCACTTTCAAAATAAAATCCATCCATTGTCTTGTTGGCAGGCTGCATATACACCCCATCTGTGCCGATGCCACTGACAGCTTGAGTAACATCTGGTAGGCACATACACTAATAAGACTCTATGCCCACCTATCCATCAGAATCAGTACGGCAATGAAAGTAATTTAATACACCACATTCTCTCTACAGAGGCCTACTAACAATGAAACCCTAAGATATATTATGCCCTCAGTTAATTACTTTTGGCTAACTTTGAAACTGTGAAACACCCATTTCAATGGTATCATAAAACTAAACAATCTAAGCTATATCTGGGGATGGCTAATGATATATTTATTTCACAATGGCCCAAAACGATCATTTAGTTTTACCTTTATGGTCCTCCAAATCTATATACTTTGGCCCACTCCCTGTTTCTTTTCTTCTAAGATCTTCATCTGTTCTTTCCCTGAGTAATTTAGTCTAAGAAACTGAGATTATTTTATCCTTCATTTCCCAGAAAGAATTCATACGTTGACTTTTGGCATTTGTTTATACTAGTCTTGAGAGAGAAAATTTCATTTGGTTAACAAATGATTCTCCAGCAGCATCAACGTTCTTATTAATGAATGGCTAATATTTCAACAAGTAGCATATTACATCTACTAATATATGAAATGGAAATCTAAACACTGGTTCAATATCTGCGTCTAGGGATTGCGGGATAAGGCTTCATAAATAATATGTCTAACTTGAAAATAGGAAAATTTTAGTAACTGTATTCCTTTTGTGTTGGATAATCTTCATAAAGTAACTCAAGCAGAAATTAAAGTAGTGACTTCACAAACTTTAATCAATTTTTAATGTCTTCATTGTTATTTAAGCACTTTGTTGTCTGCTTTGCAGATATGAAATTTAATGAAGATACGTTGTAGTAAGCAAAATCCAGTTAGAGAGTCAGAGAGTGAAAAATGATTCAAATTCAGGACAGATAATTGGCCTCAGCTGAATGAGTCAGCCATGTACAAAAGCCATTCAAAATCAGTTAATATTTGAGCCCTAATTAATTGAATGACTGGAAATCATAACTATTTAGAAAGGTATAGTCATCTATCTATGATAAAGCATTAAAAAGCAAAAAATAATGTACCCTACCTTTCAGAGCCCTGATAACTTGACCATTTCCATAAACTGAAAATAATCAAACTCATTAAGATAGTATCAAAAGCAAAACTAGATACCATAATATCCTACCAGAAATTAGATTTAAATAAATATTACTAAATACAATTATATGTAGTTATAAAGTTGGGGATAGAAGAATTACGTTTCTTCCTCGGCACGTTTCAACATGAAATGTTAATAGTAAACATGGTCACCACTAGATATCTCACCATAGTGACACATTTCACTCATCCTAGTCCATTTTGTGCTGCTATAACAGAATAAGAGATTTATAATGACTATAAGTGTATTGGCTCACATTCTGAAGGCTGGGAAGTCCAACAGTAGTTTATTATCTGCTAAAGGCTCCATCTCCACTCCCATGAAGGCACCTTGAATGCTGTGTCCTCCAGAGGGGAAGAATGCTGCTTCTCACCCAGCAGAAGAGCAGAAGAGTTCAATGCTTATGGCCCTTTTATTACAGCATTAATACCATGCATGGAGGTAGAGCCTCATGGCCTCATCACCCCTTAAAGACCCTTCATCATGGCAAAGAGATTTTCACATGATTTGGGAATTGACAAACATTCAAACCATAGCACATATGTCATCATTCATTGATGATTATTCCAAATGGTCTCTACAGAAGGCTTAAAACTGTCCATAAGTTAACATAAAATCATTATTTAAAAGTAATAATGTAATTCATTGTAATAAGACTTAAAAAATGCATCCAAAGAAAGCAACCAGGCTGGATAGGTTAGATCCATGAAATGCTTAAGAATATTAATCTAAATAATTTGGAAAGGGAATTGACATGTAGCAAACATTATCTTGTGTCACACATAAGTTCCATAAGTGCTATCTCCAGATCACTAATTGCCAATATATACAGGCTATACCTGCCCACCTAGAGTTCTGAAAGTCTACCTACATGTTTGAAAATTGTTTTCATTTCTCCTTTTATTGTCAGCTATATAGTCATAAAAGTATAATGATTCTATGTTGTCAGAATGGAAGTCGGTTTTACAGCCTCTGCAGAACTGTTACGTTGACAGTACTGAGGAATCACAGCAGGATTTAATGTTTTAGAGGATTTGCCATGACAGTCGATTTCTTTCATTGTCTCCTCTACATCATTTTAAATAAAGACACAGTTTCCTTGAAGATATTTACCCCTTTGGTCTGCTAATTTTTATTTTAATCATTTTTTGTACTTTTCTTTCTTTTACAAAAAATCAGAATTACCTTCTGGAAGCTAAAACATATATTGTTACTTTTTGCTGTTAAAAAAGCTGGTGCTGTCATGAGTGTAGAGACGCTGTCTCCAAACCGGGGTCTAAAACAACTCCACAGGCACTCTGGTTGTGAGTCTCTGTGAAAACAATCAGGGCACTCCTGCATGGTATTTTAATTCTAATGATTATGTTTCCAGATCTCTGTGGACCACGCTGTCCTTTCAGTTAAAGAGAACTGAGGGTGGAGCTGAGTATTGTGTCAAGGAGCATGGAACCTGAAAACCACTGTGGTGTTAGAAAAAGCTAAGAATATAACATTTTAAATCACAAATGCACACAGGAGAACATCTAGTGAGACAAACACCTTTTGTACTAAAAGAAAGAAAATATGGCCATAAAAAAGATATTCAACAACATTTTTAAGTTGTCTTAATCTCTGCTCCCTTATCTGAAAAATAGATGATTAAAGTCAGGAGGTAAGCAAGCTGCTAGCAGCAGAGCAGAAAACGAACCCTAAAGTCTCCCATATTACGAACTTATGACACATCTTTAAGATTTCAAACACGAAAGCACGAAAGTGGTCAATACATGGGATATTTGCTGTGTTTGTTTTCTGCGCCCACTGTAACAAGTTATTACAAATGTAGTGATTTGCAACAGCAGAAATATATTGTCTCCCAATTCTGGAGGTCAGAGGTCAGAATCACTGAGAGACAGTCAGCATCTCAGAAGAGCAGTCCTCCCTCTGGAGGCTCTAGGAGAGAATCCAACCTTCCACCTTCTACCTTTGAGGGGCTGCCACATTCTTGGGCTTGTGGCCACATCCTTACCATCTTCAAGCTCAGCAGTGCCTTTACGTCCCTGTCATATTCATATTATACCTTCTGCACTGTGTTCTGTGGAATCCTGCCTGCCTCCTCCTTACGAGGACACATCTGGTGGCACTTAGGGTCACATTCACATCACCATCTCCACTGTGTTCTGTGGAATCCTGCCTGCCTCCTCCTTACAAGGACACATCTGGTGGCACTTTGGGTCATATTCATATCACCGTCTCCACTGTGTTCTGTGGAATCCTGCCTGCCTCCTCCTTACAAGGACACGTCTGGTGGCACTTCGGATAATCCAAGGTTATCTCCCCACCTGAGGATCCTTAACTTACATCTATCTGCAAAGATGCTTTTTTCCAACAAACCTAACATTTATAGATTGTAGGTTTTAAGACCTAATATCCTTTGCTAAGGGAGAGGGGAATAATTCTGCTGACTATTAATTATGCAAATTAGACATTAAGCCATATGCAAAAAACAAAAACATGTCTTTTGGATAGTGATTTGTCAATTTTGTAATTGGTATAACACGACGAATCTAAAATCACAGGAAATCTATAAAGCGATCCATAAGAAATAGCTATTGTTTTCACCTGTCCAGCATTCACTCTTTCTTTTCATGTGGCAGTAAAAGGCAGTTATCTAAAGGAGCCTTTCTATTTTGCACTGTTCTACAGCAAAAGACATGACGTTTTCACCCCCAGCCTTTGTAGGGCCACCATCTTGGCATCACGAGGCTTGGTATCTATGGACAAGCCTCATCCACAAACTTAAATAGTATATTAGGGTCATAATCCCTGCTCTGAGATTGTTCTCTTGTGCTTTGAGCCACAATTTAGAAAAGAGAAACAGAATCCATACAAGTTGATTTCTCCTGTAATTGCATTTTTCAAAAGCCTATATATGAATGACACTTCCGTCTAGTCAGTTAGCATGTGACTATGGCGATATTTGGGGGGCCTAAGTGGGGTCTCAGGCAGAAAATCTGTGAGGTTACTTGAAGTGACATCAATTTTATGCTACCTCTCAATCCTGAAAAATATTCATTCCAAAGTGTTTTTACATGAACTAAAAAGATAAAATCACATCAATTTTCCAGTAGCTATGTGAAATGCTAAAGGTTAGGATTGCATTAATTTTAAAAGAACATAGATTTACTTCTTTGAACATTTATTATCTCTGTATCTTCTACTATGAGTTGTTATTTATTTGTAGATGCTTTTATACCTACTAGAAAATTTATCTCAAATTAACTTAAGTAAGCCAAAATTAAATAATATTGAACTTGTATTTCTCCATTATCATTCACCAGAGGATGTTACGGACAGTGAGTCATCAGAGTGCAGGACTATGGTCGAACGTCTGTGTCCCCTGAGTACTTGTGTATTGAAATCCTTACCCCCCCGAGGTCATGGCATTTAAAGATAATACAGGATTTAGAGGCGTGATAAGGCTAGGCCAGCTCTACCTTCATAAGGGATTGGTGCCCTTAGGTAAAAGACAGCTGCCTTGCCACCCCTGTGTCCTCACTCAGGGACACAGGCAGGAGGCAACTGCTATAAACCAAGAAGTGATAGCTTGACCTTGATGTCCAGCCTCCATAACTGCAATGCATAAATGTCTATTGCATATAAACTGGGGAGTCTAAGGCATTTTTTTTGTAGCAACCCAAACTGACTAATACACAAAGTGTTCTCCAAACAGCATGTATTCAATTCATAATCATTTCGTAATTATTAATAACAACTTGCTCAGTACACAGAGGCAGAAGCTCAAGGTAAATTCACCTTCCCCCCTGAAAGCTTATTGAAATCAATTCACATTAGATTAGATTAGCCATCTACAGAAATCACTCAGGTCTCTGAGGTCAGACGCAGAAAGAGCAGATCTAGCTATCCAGTCATGGTCTGGGGCCGTGCGAATAACTGCTTAGCATTTGTTGAATTCCAGTGTCTTCTTTCATTTTTTTTCAGAGGGAAGTTGATACAAACTATTAGGCAATAGCCTAGAGTCTAGAAAAGAATCAATAATTTGTCAGGTTGTTTCCGATACCATTGAAGGGAATTTCCCTGCCTAATTAACAGAAGCAGTTCAATTCTTGTGACTGTTGTGATCACCAACCAGGGACAAATTCTCTAGATGACACTCTTTGTCTGTGTTTCTTCAGATCCTCTGTGCCCACTGATCTTCCGTGCTGGTCACTATCTAATGAGGAAGTACAGGGCATGGGTTGACCTCAACATTCTGATATCAGGGAAGCTGTAGTTTTATAATCAATTTAAAAGTCACCATTCTGGTTTCAACCTTAGTCAAACAATCTCTGAGTCTGACAAATGCACAATCCAGGTTTAGGAACCTACAAAATTGAGAGCCAGACTTTGAGATATGGGAGCATACCAGGGCTAGGCCATCTGTGGATCCCTGTGCAGAAGGCCAGCTGTTGCTCCAGACATCTGTTCACCTCTGGTCTCTGATGCTGTCATTTACACATCAGATATGCGTGCATGGTGTGCCAGTGATGTGTCAGGTAGCAAAGAAAGTTTGCAGGATCCTTGCTGTTGTGAAGCTTAGAATCCAGTGAGGATGGCGATCCTTATTAAAACAGTACTAACATAAACCTAAAGACTGAGTCAGAGTTAGCCACAAAAGTTAGGGTAAAGGTTTAGCAGGTGGAGTAATAGCAGAAAAGAGCCAGGTGCACACAGAGAGAAGACAGAAGTCTGCAACTTACCAAGAGAAGAGGCAGGAAAGAGAGGAAAATGAAAATGGGAGAGGCAGGTACAGGCCGGGTCTGCTGGGCTTGGCTGACAGGCCACGTCAGGAATCCTCTGCTTTGTTCTAAATTCAAGGGAGCACTTTGAAGGGTCTTAATCCTTGTAAATCATTTCAAAATACTGATTTGGATCCTCCATCAGTAAATCCTAGCCTGTCTCCCTCCCATCATCCTGGCTCCCTCATAGACTGATGGAAAATAAAGACAAGAATCTTGTTCTCAACAAGCAGAAGTCCTTATCAATGCCCATAGATCACAGGACGACCTGTGGATCATATTCCAGCAGTTGAGTTATATATTTGTTGAGCAGAATGCAATTTTTTGACTGAATTAGGTGACTTTAAATAGGCTGCCTCTCTCCAGGTTGCCGCGGGCTCTCCTGGTCCTTCCCATCTTGAGGATTACCTGTTCCTGCCATTCATTTTACCTGCCTGACTGCCAAAGCCTTTTGAGTTTGCAATCCGTCTTAGTCCGTTTTATGCTGCTATAATGGAATACCACCCACTGAGTAATTTTTAATGAACAGAAACTTACTGGCTCACAGTTCTGGAGGCTGGGAAGCCCATGAGTGAGGGCTTCTGACAAAGACCTCTTCCCTTGCTAACATCTGACCAGAGCCTTCTCACTGAGTCACAACAGGATGGAAGGCAGACGGGCAAGGGAGTGTGTCCACAGGAGAGCAAAGGGGGTCAAAATACTTTTATCAGGAATCTACTCCCAGGAAAACCACCTCTCTCCAGAGATAATGGCATTAGCCCCAGAAGGCCCCACTGCCCAGTACCACTGCATTGAGATTAAGTTTCCAACACAGGCTTTCCAGGGGAAATGTTCAAACCACAGCATAACCCATAAATATTCAAATTTTCAAGCTATTTCAAGTCGTCATCTAACTTTATTGAAAGGAATCAAGCTGAACAAGAGCACCAGAAGTAAATTACTAACTGATCCCAGAATTCTTTGAAATTATAGAGAAAATGTTTGATTCAATCCCCCCCATATGTGCATATATACACATAGAGAGAAATGCACATAACTGCATATATATACACATGATTCAGAGAAGAACACATACACCATCTAAGAAACCAACTCAGAAATGCCATGAGCCAGCAACTGAGTTTAGCTGCAGACAGGGAAGCCAGGAAGGGCAGGTGGACTGACCCAACAGGGACGGAGGGTGTGGCCAGGGCCACCAGCCTGTGGTTCTTCTCAGTGCTGCTGCTTCTTTTAGACACAGCCCAATGTTTCCCAGAACTCATTTTGAAAACTCCATAAAAAAAGAGAGAACAGTTATACAATATGTTACTAGTCCTCGTAAAGACCATCAAGAAAGCCTGTGTACAGGAAATATTTACGTGGGCTCTCTAGTCCCAAACAATCCAATTTTATATGCTACTAAAGGATGATGGAAAGGTTTTCCAGTGGAGGAAAGAGCAGCAGCAAATCTAGGGTAAACCTATTTTTGCTCTTTTTTGCAGTCTGCCTTCTGCCCACATTCAGCCATTGTGACATTATTGAGTCCTTAACTTTCTCAAAGTCAACAAAATTATTTTTTCCCCTACTTACTCTTATTATCTGTAGCTCTCTCTTAAAAAAAAAAAAAAAAAAAACAATTCAAGGAATTTCTTCTGTTTTCCAACAAACTATAAATGAATTTGTCACACTGCTGCTGAAAATGTGTCAAATGTTAACTTTTCTCAAATGCACCACAGTGGGTACCAGGATTCCCTATTGAAAACTGCCATCCTGACACTCCCAACACTTGTGGGCAAATATTTTAAAGGAAATATATGTAATCATACCTGAATCATAAAATCCATCCCAGTTAAAACTGTCACCCATCTCAGAACATTGAAAGTGACACACACAAGGACCTGCACAGTGAGCTCTAAACTGGATGGTTGCACAGACGTGAGTGACGCCACACGGAGAATCTGGAACTTGAACATCTTCAACTCATTATCACATTCCAACGCACAATGTTGACAGCTGATGAGACACTTTGCAAAACATGTTTCTACAGGACACAGCCTCACATCTAACGTACTTCCAGCAGGAGAAGACAAGCAAAGAAGCCCACCCAAAGTCTCCTTCCACAGGGACACATGTCTATGACTGTTAGGATCTTCTGTGGGCAGGAAAATACTGAAATGGGCCATCTGTCACTGAAAACGTCACTGGACAAACACATTCTCAGCAAAATGGTCAGTGTTCAGAAAAGATTCCAAAGCAGCTTGCCGTGAAGCACTGAAACCAGAAGGACCTGACTGAGAACTTTGGAGTTGAGAACAGACGAAAATGTCAGCAGAGACTAAGGTAAGGAAAGAGTGACATGCTGGCTCTAAGATGTAGGATTTAGCATAAGTTTAATATGGAATGTTTGAGAAGTCAAGACATATATTTTGGAAGCAGCATTTGAAGGGGAGAGATAGCAAAGATCAAGGGCATTATGCACCAAA
The DNA here is from genome assembly GCA_963574355.1 of Loris lydekkerianus. Classification (NCBI taxonomy): domain Eukaryota; kingdom Metazoa; phylum Chordata; class Mammalia; order Primates; family Lorisidae; genus Loris; species Loris lydekkerianus. The sequence continues at coordinate 24,743 of CAUYPK010068905.1, forward strand.
GAAATGGAGAAAAGAGAACTCATTCAGTGAAATGCCATATGACCTGTGTTTGTCTAGGAGTTTTGAACCTTTGATCATTGCAATACAAAATAATTTAGGAATTATTCATGCTTTTTGCTAAATATGGCACATAAAACTTGTGCAGATATTCCTCCCTCTTTCAAGGAAATGGTTGTATTTATTTAAAAAATAGAACAATTTTGAAGAAATGTGAAAGACTTAGTAAGAGGAAATAGCTAAAGCTGATATACAGACTACAGAGGACAGTAACATTAAAAATGGCTGTATTCCAATTTTAGGAAATGAATAATAGTCCTGTAGTTCATTTAAAAAGAAGAAGAATGAGACAGAGGCTTGAAGGAGAAAATATAAAGCTGTTCATAGACAGGCATCAGACCCCTATTTTGACAGATACATTTTGCTTTGCAGAAATGATTAAGAAAACCCCATCATGTGAGTGGCTTGGATAGCAGGATAGATGGCAGAAATCCCTGTGAAGTCATCCATCTCTTGTCAGAAACACAGCTTGCTTCAAGCTCACCTGCAGTAGTCACAGATGGTGACAGGAGCCTGGGGAGTAGAAATGACAGGGGCACGTGTAACCCTGGAGGCCACTGACCAGCCCAGCGCAGCCCTACTGAGCTCTCTGCCCATCCCTCCTCACCAGGCAGCAGAGCTGACAGGGGCACGTGTAACCCTGGAGGCCACTGACCAGCCCAGCGCAGCCCTACTGGGCTCTCTGCCCGTCCCTCCTCACCAGGCAGCAGAGCTGACATGGGCATGTGTAACCCTGGAGGCCACTGACCAGCCCAGCACAGCCCTACTGAGCTCTCTACCCGTCCCTCCTCACCAGGCGGCAGAGCGGGCCCGTGGATCCTCATCCACCCTGTTCCAAGACCTGGGTGCATTACTAATCTCTCTCAATCAACCAGAGAACACAGTCTGGCAGGACCTCGGGGAACAGCTCGTGAGTCTCTTCCTATCCCAGGCAACATTCCATGACTGTGTGAGCATTTGACTGCTGCAGAAGAAGGAATAAAAATAACCCGATGTTATTAGCACAGAGTAGACTTCTCTTCTTTTCTATTTGATCCTTCTCACAAACATGTGGCCATTTCTTTCTAATACAGAGTCATAAAATACTAATAAAATAATGTGTTGAAAAGTGAGGATGGCCCTAGACGGCCCTTATATATGTAAAATAACAAAACAGATGCTCAGAGACCTCAGAGCTGCAGGCAGCCTGCCAGCTCAGCATCCCGCCTCCCCTCCCGCAATGTCACAATACAACCAGAAAGAGCCCTAGTGACGTGAAATGATGGAACAGGATTAATGGCAGAAGGACAAAGGGCTCATTTATATTGCGTTTTATACAGAGAGTAGCCAAGATTTTTCTTGAACCTTCAAGGATGTTTTCCTTTACTCCCCATGCTTAAGAGAACAACTGAAAGTTCATTTTCAAATAAAAAGTGAGGAGACTTCTTTCCCAAGGTTAAAAGATGAAAAAGAAAATGGTATCGTTTGCCACTTAAACTATGTTCTAAAGGTCAGTGATATATTTTTCAAATACTACCAGAAAATTTAGCATGAAACTTTAAGTGACCATTAAATCACAGCAGACGGTTACATTCCTCACACTTTGGGCAGAGCTGAGGTGCAAAGCCGCAGTGGGATGAGAAAAGAAAAACTGACGCCACATAATTTCACTCTGGGACTGGGTAGTCTTCAAAAACCACCTTCTCCTTCCTCCAGGACAGTATATGGATTCTCCAAAGAGAATCCAAACAGCTTTTAGTGCTGTTTTCAGAAGTAAAAAAAAATTAAGATGATATTCAATCCAAGAGTTCTTCACTCTATTTTCAAAATTGTTTTGAACAAATGCAAGAAAAGTTTATTGTCTTGGGTTTTCTGGGAAATGAAATTAGGCTCCTTGAGTTTCTAATGGCAGGGTTTTAACTCCCCCATCATATTGATTCTCTTGACCTACCCCACGGTTAACATTTTGAAACCAAAGGAAAATATTCTCCACAGAAACCATATTGGATGCTTTGAAACAGCAACCACAATGCTGGTGTGTGAGGACATAGGTGACCAGTCGGTGAAACGTGTTCATTTCTCATCAGGTGCCCAAAGAGATTCAATGGAAGAGGCAGACCGTGGCCAGCAGAAGCGCAAGTCTCTCTTCTCCCCAGCGCCTGTCCTGTGACCCTGGACGTTAGTTCCTCCATCAGTCAGCAGCCCAGCAGGAAGCAGGTGGCAAATCCAAACTCCTTTAAAATGAGAAAAGTTTAGGAAAAATCCCACTTGCAAGAGTGAGCTAGGGTATAGAGGGTTTTTTGGTTTTTTGTTTTTTTCCCCATCCTTGGGCCTCAAGGGAGGAAGGAAGGGAGTCACCAGAATCTACAAAGCCGAGGAAACAGGGCACAGGTGTGCCGGGGCCTAGGAGGAGAGGATGATAAATTCTTCTCTTGTTCTCCCAGTAACTAGTCTCTTATTGCTACTACAACAGATTACCAAAACACCTAGTGTCCTAAAACAACGCAAACTGAGTCTCTTACAGTTCTGAAGGTTAGAAGTCCACAGGGGACTAACACCAAGATGCTAGTGGGGTTAGTTCCTTCCAGAGACTGGGGAGAGTCTGTTCCTTGCTGCTTAGAGCTTCTGGAGACAGCCGCCCCTTGAGACTCCCAGCTGCTTCATTCCAGATGGCTGCCACATGGATTAGGACCTCAACAAATGAATTTTATGGATACAATTCAGTCCAGGACAATTAGGAGCAGGACTTCCATGAGGGCACAGAATTTGAAATTATATGTGTTGGGACCACTCTATCCAAACAGCTAGGGGAAATGGGAAGAGGCAATAATAATTTTAAAAATAATTTATAAAAACCCTCAATAAAATTATCTAAGAACTGGGCTTTAATGCACCAATTATCAATTTTTCCTTACCTCCCAGTGATTAAAAAGCTGTGAAATTGTTTTAAAGAGTGGCAAGAGAAGCTATCAAAGCCCTCACATCATTTTCAAAGAAAGTACAGCGATCCCTCTGATATGCCAGTTTCTTTCCAGGAAGAAGACGTATATAATCATGTCCTCCACCAAAAATTAGTGTTCCATCTAAAAAAAAAAAAAAATGCCTAAAGAGAACAAAATCTAAATTCATACACAGAATGAAAAAGACACTGGCTAGTGGGAAGAAGCCATTGAGGAATCCAAATGCTGTTTAGGAAGCACCTAGCATGTCCCAGGGATAGAAATACAATAATCCATCCTGAGCCATGGATCTTTCTTTCTAGTGGGGAACACAACAAGCAAGTAAACAAACAAGATTATTAAAGATTGCAATGAATGCTGGGAAGAAAATAAACAAGGTTCTGAGACAGACTGAGCGCAGCCACCTTAGGAAAAGTCAGTCAAAAGCAGCCTCTCTGGAGAAGTGACATTTATGGCGAGAGCTAAAAATGAAAAAGATCCAGCTGTGCAAAGAGCTAGCAAGGAGACAGGTGCAAATGCTCCGGGGAGAGAGGTCCCACGAGGACTGGTCCAGAAAGGCCGTGTTGCTGGAGATGAAAGTGAAGGCTGAGCGGAAAGGAGCTTTTCTCTTCTGCTTTCGTTTTTCATTGCAGCAGATGTAATGGCATACCATGGAGGATCTTTTGAAATCACATTCCAACACTATAAATGAACATGAGAAAAAATGCTTTTTAGGCCCAAATGTAACGAAAACGTGAATTAGGAATTCATTCCTTGCGATCTTGAATGCTGAAACAGTCAGCAAGGTTCTGAGTGCAGTATCAGCTTATTAATTTAGTGTCTCACTGCCTGAAAGGTTTCTTGAATAAGAAAATGCTCTATAATTTCCAGAGCCGTGTTTGATAAGAAATCCAAAACTGTATCACAGACGCACCAAACAACTGCTGCCAGGCCTGACAACCTATAATTGTGAGTAAAAATTTTTCATTCCACAGAAATAAAAAGAAAGAAAAGAAACTGGACGCTTATGGAGCCTGCCTGGCCAGGCAGAGCATCCCCCCTGTGAGCCAGACCGCAGGTACTGGACGAAGGGACTGCAGTGGTGACCAGCCCTTTCTACAGCAATAGGAAACCATAAGAATTCTCACTGTTGACTAAAATATTTTAAAATTGTGTTACTTCAAAATGGCGATTTTTTTAATGAATTTATAGACCATGAATCCTGATAGTTTGAGAAACACCATTCTAAATATAAACATGATTTTCAATTAATTAGCAAATACCCTCCTCATTGTTTTCCTGTCTCATACATACTGATTTGAGTCTCTCCAAGTTACGAGAAATTGTATGTTTTATGTCACATCTTTATCACTTGTCAAAGATCAAACAGTGCTAATAAGAAGGACGCCATCGTCTTGTAAGAAAGGCAGTCGGATATATGATGTCTAAGATGTGTTTTGTCCCAAAATAAAAGGTCAGAGAAAAAAGTGAAACTCCTTTCAGAAGAGATCTGATGAGTGTTGAATCTAGGTATCGCCAAACCAGACACTTTCACACTTGCAAAAAGTTGTAAAAGACAGTGGCTACCTCTGCTAACATACACAGGAAAGCAGTATTTGAAATTTATGATTAGCCAGAAAAAAGGATGGAGGGACAAGAAAGAGAAAAGCACTTGTCTGCTCTCAAATAAAAGTAAACCAGTCAAGCTAGACAAAGCACAAGGGGTGTATTTATCGTAAAGATTTTGGGATATCCCGGAGAACCGCGGCAGAGATTCATCCAGGATACAGGACTGTATATGGACCAAAAGGGCAACTGCACACAGTGGTGGGGACTGCTCACTGCACAAATGCATCTGGCCAAAGGATGGCATATGGAGAGGAGGAAAAACTAAAAACCGACCTGCAATCTTTCCTCCAAGCCGTGTAGTCTTAACATGAAGCTATATTCACTTAAACGAGTGGCTCTCACCGGGGGGATTCTGCATGCCAGGGCACATCTGAAAATATCTGAACACATTATTGATTGTCACGAAACGAGATGGGTGGTACTGGCATCTACGGACTAGAGGCAGGGATTCTACTGATATAGCCTACATTGGACAGCCTTCCACGGTGAAGAATTATCTGTCCCAAATGCCCACAGTTCTGTGGTTGAGAATCTCCAGAATAAGGGAGATGATATTTTCTAATTCAGACCAAGAGGCAGCCCAGTGGACACGCGATGGACGTAGAGGGGAAGAGCTCCCACAGGGGGAAAATCTGACTTTAATCCACACAGAGAGCTTTATGGAGCCAGGGACTCTAACCCCACTGTCCACTGTCTCAGACCCGTCTCCTCTGCCCTTCTGTCTGTCTGTCTGTCTCTCCCTACCTCTTTTTCTCTCTCATTCTCTCTTTAACTGTCTGTTTCCCTCCCTTTCTTCCTCCATCTCTCTGCATCTTCTTTCACTGAATACCCAGAACTAGGCAGGAGCCCATCCCTAGTCTAAGCTGGTAGAGACACATTTTACCCTGTGGCTCCCTTTCCCTCTCCCACCATGAGAAGCAGGATGAGCTTACAAGAGCCCCGTGAGCTTGGAAAAGGACCCCAGTGTGCCCACCCGACACCCTTCACTCTTCCATCTCTGAAAAAGTTATCAGCCCTGGTTTTGTGCTCCTTGGTGTGCCAGGAAAAGAGAAACAGAACACGGTCCCGGCACGTGAGAAATTGGGCTCTTCAAAGGGACAATGACATGTAACCAGTCTGACGTGTCACGGGATCACTGAGGTCTCCCTGGCACAGTTTGAATAGAGAGTAAATAAGCACAGGGAAGAGAGAAAAAGAACAAGCCGGAACTGAAAAAGCTCTGAAATACCTGATCATTTCCACTGAAAAGACAGACAGTGACATCGGGGGTAGTGCAACATCATTTTCATCTTGTTGTGTTTTGAACGTAGAACTAGATTACTCGTAAGAATGGAGTGTCATACGACAGAAAGCCCTGCAACGTATCCACTCCTCCAACGGCTTTGGAGGGCTAAGGAAACACATACTGACAAAAAATCCGAGAGGGAAGCATCATACTGTAAGTGAACAAACGCACGGAGACCCCACTCGGGCGAGTTCCAGTCATGCCAGAGGGAAGGTGTCCGGCAGCCCCTCGGTATTATTGGCGTTTCTTTATAATCTGCTTCGAGTAAAAGTTTCGCTTTGTGCCTATATATAAATGAGAATTAGCCATTTTTAAATCAATATATCTCCTTATTCTGTTAAGGACATATTATAATAGAACATTAACAGTGTTTTAAATTGTGCCTACTCGTGTCAGTCCCTTACACAGTATCAGCTAATTGCAGCTTTAGGAATTATAAGTATAAATTCTGAAAACAAAACTCCCCTGCCCTAAGCGGCCAGGTGGTGCGGCAGGCTGGGTTCCCCAGAAAGCCACCCCTGGGCCTGTGGGCACAAAGGGTGTTTGGTAAGGAGAGGAAGGGGAGGGACGGAGCAGTAAGTCAAACTGGGGGCAGGCACAGAGCAGCCAGGCCAACCGGCCCAGGGAGCAGGGTGCGTGGAGCCAGCAGGGTGCATGGAGCCAGCTTGCACTCCTGTGTCCCCACTCCTCAGCCCAGGCCCAGGGCACCTGGGAGGATGGAGTGGGGGGCAGGAAGCTCTCTGTAGCTGCAGCAACCCCAAGGGGCTGAGAGCAAGAGACTGCCTGGGTGCCCCACCCTTCCCTGAAGGGATTGGGGTGGCATGTCACAGCCTCCACCACACCTGTGGACGCTTACGACACAATAGCATGCAACTCTGATCCCTTAAAATAATAAAATAGTTGAAGGGAGTAACACTGACACTACTTCTCTATACATTGGTTCAGTAACCCTTGACTACGTGCTGGGGGCTGTGTAAGGCACACCTGCCCAGGAAGGAGCCTGTTCAGGGGCCACTCGCCTACCACTCCACTGCCTTCCTCAGTCCTGGTTGCTGTCCCAGAAAACCAGGGATCAGACAGCGTGAGAAACATGCATTTATTTCTCATTGTGCAGGACACTAAGACGTCCAAGATCAGGGTGCTGGCAGAACTGGGCCTGGCTTGTAGACAGTCACCTTCTCTGTGTAGCAAAGAAGAGAGAACAGCAAACTCTCCTGTCCCTTCTTATAAGAACATTGTCCCCCTTCACAGAGACACCATCCTCCTGACTCAACCACCTTCCAAAGGCCTCACCCCCTCACACAGCCCATTGGGTGTTAGGATTTCAATATATGCAAATCAGGGAGGACACAAACTCAGCTATTAGCCCATGACACCCACTCAGCCTACCCACACCCAAAGAAATGCAAGTGCTTCATGCTTAAAATGCTCTGATGGCAGGGATAATTTAAACTCACTCAAGATTAAAATATCTACTTATAGAATTTAAAACTGAATTAGAGTCAGGAGAAGAAGTGAAGGGGATGGGGAAGAAGATGTGATTGCTTTGTAGGAAAAGGCAATAGAATAAGGTGGCTAGAGCAAGCACAGCCTGGCAATCGCTCCAAATTTCCGCTGGCTCACAGACAAGCAGCACCACCAAGCATCCTTAACTCGAGCCTTTCATTAGACAATGAACACCCTTCTCTGACCTTTAATGGGGTTATGGAAGGTCTGTGGCAGAGTGGAGAATTGGTCCTGCACAGTTGTGCGGCCAGTGGTGACCTTGGCACCATCTTCAGACTCATCACCAGCTTCCTCAGCACAATGCCCAGAGCACTATCCCCAGGTACCATATGACAGCAGTGGCCCTCCTGTGCCAACATCATTGCCAGAGTGTGTCAGTTACAGATGGGCCCAGTGGAGGGGCACCGAGATTCCAGAACTATGTTTCTGCTCCATGAAAGATTCTCTGCATTTCCAACGTAACCTGAAATTTACTCTTATCGAAAATGAACGGAGGCATAAGCCACATCCCACACTGAATTGTGAGCAGAAAATAAAGGCAACAGGACAAAATCCACCTACCCTTGCAGAGGAATCCAGCACAGAAGGATAGGGCCACTGCAGATGGGATGGTGGTGTCCCCGTAACAGGCATGTGGGAGTGTGGTCTTCACAAAGGATGTGAAGGAGGCAAGCCCTTCTCGGAAATTGGCTGAGAAATGCACTTGCTTAACTGCCCTCCATAGCACCAATGATGGGTAAGATTCCCAAAACTGGGACAACCTAAGACAGGATATGGAGAGGCTGCACGGTGGATTACATTCACAGTACCCAAAGACGGGTAAGATCACTCTGTGTTCAGTCAACCTAAGACAGGGACCAAACCATTGATGTTTG
>CAUYPK010068907.1:0-21495 GCA_963574355.1 Loris lydekkerianus
ATACTCTCAATAGATGCAGAAAAAGCATTCAATAAAATCCAGCATCCTTTTCTAATTAGAACACTGAAGAGTATAGGCATAGGTGGCACATTTCTAAAACTGATTGAAGCTATCTATGACAAACCCACAGCTAATATTTTATTGAATGGAGTAAAACTAAAAAGTTTTCCTCTTAGAACTGGAACCATACAAGGTTGTCCTCTGTCACCATTACTTTTCAACATAGTGCTGGAAGTTCTAGCCAATACAATTAGGCAAGACAAGGAAATAAAGGGAATCCAAATGGGAGCAGAGGAGGTCAAACTCTCCCTCTTTGTTGACCACATGATCTTATACTTAGAGAACCCCAAAGACTCAACCACAAGACTCCTGGAAGTCATTAAAAAATACAGTAATGTCTCAGGATATAAAATCAATGTCCACAAATCAGTTGCCTTTGTATATGCCAATAACAGTCAAGATGAGAGGCTACTTAAGGACACAAATCCCTTCACCATAGCTTCAAAGAAAATGAAATACCTAGGAATATACCTAAAAAAAGAGGTGAAGAACTTCTATTAAAAAAATTATGAAATCCTAAGAAAGGAAATAGAGGATTATTAACAAGTGGAAGAACAGGCTTGGTGCTTGTGGCTCAAGTGGCTAAGGCGCCAGCCACATACACCTGAGCTGGCAGGTTTGAATCCAGCCCGGGCCTGCCAAAAACAATGATGGCTGCAACCAAAAAATAGCCAGGCATTGTGGCAGGCTCCTTCAGTCCCAGCTACTTGGGAGGCTGAGGCAGGAGAATCGCTTGAGCCCAGAAGTTGGAGGTTGCTGTGAGCTGTGATGGCACAGCACTCTACCCAGGGTGACAGCTTGAGGCTCTGTCTCAAAAACAAATAAACAAGCAAACAAACAAACAAACAAAAAAACAAAAAAAACGAATGGAAGAAACATACCATGCTTATGGCTGGGAAGAATCAAAGTAAAGACATTGTTAAAATGTTTATACTTCCCAAAGCAATCTACCTATTCAATGCCATTCCTATTAAAATACCAACATCGTACTTTCAAGATTTGGAAACAATGATTCTGTGTTTCATATGGAACCAGAAAAAACCCCATATAGCTCAGGCAGTTCTTAGTAATAAAAATAAAGCTGGAGGCATCACCATACCAGATTTTAGGCTGTACTACAAAGCCATAGTGGTCAAGACAGCATGGTATTGGCACACGAGTAGAGACATAGACATTTGGAATCGAATAGAAAACCAGGAAATGAAGCAAACATCTAAAACCACCTAATTTTCGATAAGCCAAACAAAAACATACCTTGGGGGAAAGACTCCCTATTCAATGAATGGTGCTGGGAGAACTGGATATTCACATGTAAAAGACTGAAACTGAACCCACACCTTTCCCCACTCACAAAAATTTGTTCCAGATGGATAAAGGACTTAAGTTTAAGGCATGAAATAATAAAAATCCTCAAAGAAAGCATAGGAAAAACACTGGAAGATACTGGCCTGGGGAAAGACTTCATGAAGAAGACTGCCATGGCAATTGCAACAACAACAAAAATAAATAAATGGGACTTAATTAAACTGAAAAGCTTCTGTACAGCTAAGGAGACAACAACCAAAGCAAATAGACAACCTACACAATGGGAAAGGATATTTGCATATTTTGAATCAGACAAGAGCTTGATAACTAGGATCTATAGAGAACTCAAATTAATCCACAGAAAGAAGACAGACGAATGGCTGACAAACACATGAAAAAATGCTCATCATCTCTATTTTATTAGAGAAATGCAAATCAAAACCGCCCACATCACAAAATCTCAAAACTGCAGATGTTGGCGTGGATGTGGAGAGAAGGGAACACTTCTACACTGCTGGTGGGGCTGCAAACTAATACAACCTTTTGGAAGGAAGTATGGAGAACCCTAAAAGAACTCAAGCTAGACCTCCCATTTGATTCTGCAATCCCATTACTTGGCATCTACCCAGAAGGAAAAAAATCCTTTTATCATAAGGACACTTGCACTAGACTGTTTATTGCAGCTCAATTTACAATTGCCAAAATGTGGAAACAGCTTAAATGCCCACCAACCCGGGAATAGATTAACAAGCTGTGGTATATGTACACCATGAAATACTATTCAGCCATTAAAAAAATGGAGACTTTACATCTTTTGTATTAGCCTGGATGGAAGTGGAACACATTATTCTTAGTAAAGCATCACAAGAATGGAGAAGCTTGAATCCTATGTACTCAATTTTGATATGAAGACAATTAAGGACATGATGGGGGTGGGGGAAGAGGGGAGCAGAGAGAGAAAGAAGGAAGGAGGGCTGGGGAAAGGAAGAGCAGAGAGAGGGAAGGAGGGAGGGGGTGGGGCCTTGGTGTGTGCCACACCTTTTGGGGGCAAGACACGATTGTAAGAGGGACTTTACCTAACAAATGCAATCAGTGTAACCTGGTTTCTTGTTCCCTCAATGAATCCCCAACAATAAAAATAAATAAATAAAATAAAATATATAAATAGATATATATGAGATATATATTATACAAATATATAAAGATATATAATCATGTATATAAAAGAGATTTATTATAAGTAATTGGCTTATGTGATTATGGAGGCTAAGAAGTCCCAAGATCTGTAGACAGCAAGCTGGAGACTCAGGAAAGCCAATGGGGTAGTTCCAGTTTGAAAGCTGGCAGACTTGAGACACAGTAAAAGCCAGGGTTTTAGTTGGAGTTCAAAGGCAGGAAAAGACCATTGTCCCAGCTCAAGTTGCCAGGTAAGAATTCCCTCTTACCCACGGAAGAGGCAGACATTTGGTTTCTTCAGGCCTTCAACTGATGGGATGTGGCCCACCCACCCTGGTGAGGCCATCTGCTTTACTCAGTATGATGCTGTGAAATATATGCTTAGTTTTCATTCCCTTTTCTGGCATACAGATACTAAAATCCTTGGAACTCTTCAGTGATAAGTATCTTTTTGTGTACTGATGTGATGACTGGTGGCTGGAGCTTCTGGACAGACTCAGGATGGGCCGGTTGCCAGCAGAAACAACCACATGATAAGTTGGAATTTTCAGTTCCATTCCCAGTCTCCTGGGAAGGGGTTGGGGGATAAAGGTTGGTGGCCGATGATCTATTCAAGTTTGCCTGCATAATGAAACCTCTGTAATAAAGCCCTAAATGGCAGCAGCGCAGAGCTTCCAGTTAGTGCAGTGGTTCTCAACCTGTGGGTCGCGACCCCTTTGGGGATGAACGACCCTTTTACAGGAGTCGCCTAAGACTATCCTGCATATCAGATATCTACATTACGATTCATAACAGTAGCAAAATTACAGTTACGAAGTAGCAACGAAAATAATTTTAGGTTGGGGGTCACCACGATATGAGGAACTGTACTAAATGGTTGTGGCATTAGGAGGCATTAGGAAGGTTGAGAATCACTGGAGCCGAATGCAAGGAGGGTGTGCACCCAGGGAGGGCATGGAAGCTCCTCATCCCTTCCCATACACTGCGCTCTCTACGTCTCTCCAATCTGGCTGGTCATCTTTGTAATATCCCTTACTGTGATAGTAAATCGGTAATCATAAGTGGTTTCCTGAAGTCCCCAATTAATTCGTTAGAGCGAACCGCTCTAACAAATTAATTGAACCAAAGGAGGGAGTCAAATCAGAAACGAAGCCCTGATTTGTTGCCTGATCCAAAGCACAAGTTACACCCTGGGGCTTATAATTTACATTTGATGGGGTGGGGGCGGTTTTGTGGGACTGAGCCCTTAAGCAAGGTGCAGCCTCTACAGATCCTGTCCATCAGACCTCGGGCCTCTCAGCTTCCTTAATGGTAAGAAATAAATTCCTTTTCTTTATAAATTACCCAGTTTCAGGTATAGGCAGTTATAAATATCTGATTTATGTATAACTCACCCTCATGAAGGGGGCTATGCCGGCAAGTCCCAGAGTTACAAACAGCTGACGGAGGCATGACTCGTATATACAACCATTGGCACAAACATCCAACTTACATATAACTCACACTTACGAAGAGGGGCTATTACAGGTAATAGGTAAATGTACCTGTTCCAATTTATATACAAATTCAGCTTAAGAGTGAACCTACAGAACCCATCGCATTCATAACCTGGGGACTGCCTGTATTCTGTATGAGCAACAGAAAATAGACTAAGATACCTGCTCTTGCTGTTTCCAGGCCTGTCGGGGGCTCTAGTCCTTCTATCTGTGTGTGTGGGCTGGACTGGAGCCATTGTGCCAATGGAAGTGAAGCTGGATGGCAGACCTTGGGATGGGGTTGGGAGATTTGGGCTGTGGTGCTGGCTGAGGAGCCAGTGGGAGAGCTTGCCCTGTGCGCTGGGTCTCTGCAAACTGACAAGGGGCCATTTCTGTTGGGCCCTGAAGGAACAGCTCCTCCTAACTCCTTGTTTTAGCAGCACGCAGATGCACTGGTCTTGATGGCATCTGTGCGCATGGGTATTAGTGCACATCTGCACACCTGTTGGTATGCATACGGTTAAACGTTTGCTTCTCTATGACAGCCTGCGTCAATATAGGTAATAACAGCAGTGCACATTTATTATTATACGCTAGGTACTATTCTATGTACTTCTTACAGACTAACTTGTTTAATCCTTAGAAAAACTCATGGTGAGGAAATTGAGGCTCAGAGAGGAGGGGTCACTTGTCTGAGATCACACAGCAATGAATAGCAGAGTTGAGATTTGAATCTAGCTAGTCTGCCTTGAGGCTTCACCTTTCTCTGGCAGACTCTATTATCTCTCAGGTGCAAGAATGTGTGTAGGTCAAAGAGAACCTGTGGAGGTGGAAGGAAGTGCAGGAACTCTTACTAAGGAAGGCCCCCAGCCTCAAGGGGACACTCCCAGTCCCACTCCCCCTTGTAGGTGTTGGACACCCACAGCGAGGGTGGGACATGGGGAGCAGACTTCGTTCACTTGGATGACCCTGGGCACGGGCACACAGCCGTGGGCCTGGATGCTCTCTAAGTGGCTGGATAACGCCAGCCTCCTGGGTTCTGGGTCCTTTCTCCAGACCATTGCTTGCCTCTACCCATCCCCTCCATCTTTATATATCCATCCTCTCCTTGGTCCTCTGCTCCTGGTCCCCTGAGAAAGGCAAAAGCAAACTGGCATCTTGAGCTCTTGTCAGGTGTCTGGTCCACTCTCAACACTGAATTCCATTGCAAATAGCTTTTAATGCCTGAAGATAAATCTTTATTTTCTTTCCATCCCTAAAAGCTTAAAGTAGGGGAGTAAGATTAGGAAGGACAGGATGGTTAGGTATAGGGTGGGAAAGAGAGTAATCAATAGATTTCACAGAAACACATTTTATATTTTCCTAGACTTATGTTTCAATCCCTCTGGGATTCAGCACCTGTCCTTAAGTCCCCCTCCCTTGGCCACCATCACTCTCATGATGATGGTCATCACCACAGTCACTGGAATACCTAAAGACATGTATTGAGCACTTACATACCAGGTGTCTGGTGCTATATGGTTGCAAAGGTACTTTAACGACCATGCAAAACCCTGCAATGGCTTCTTATCTTGGCCTCTGTGAACTTGAATGTCCTTATTACTTCTCTGGTTTGATCTCCCGGTGTGCTTTCTGCTGTTCCTTAAACACACTAGGCGTGTTCCTACCTCAGGGCCTTTGCATTCACTTTTCCTCCTGTCTGAACATTTCTGTGGGTTCTGCCCCGAGGGCAGGGTCTGTTAAGACCTGTGGATCTGGGGGCAACCGACTGAAGAAATACAAAGTTAGAAGTTATGAGAAAGAAAGAGATAAGACACACAGAAATAGAATTTTCAAAGGTGGGAACTCGGGACCACCACCCTCTTGTGGGGTTCTGGCAGTGGCCCTGGGGGGGTCAGTTCCACTAAGCTTTTATTGAAGGCTATTTGCTCATTAGCCCAAAGGGTAAGCTGAGGAAGGGAACAAAGACGCCAGCAGTTTCTCTGAGCAAGCACATCAGCTCCTATTGTTTCTATAATCATTAACTTTAAGGGTCTGAGCAGTCTAGAGAAAACCAGAACCTGAGCAGGGGGGGACGGGATTAGCCTCCTGTCTGAGATCACACACACAGATTCCTAGGGAGGTGTTAAATTCAACTAGTTCACTGTGGAGTAAACCACCACTGGTGTCAATCTCCTCTGAAGAATCAGTGGGAGAGAGGAATTTTCTTCTCATCACCACCACAGAGGGTCTGCCTCTGCGATAAGGGATGTAAGCCCTCCTACCCATATTTCAGGGCTCAAGCTCTTCCCTTGATCTCTGCCCCAGCCAAATACAAATCTCCACAACGGGTATATGCTTTGACTGTTTATTGGGCAGGAAACGGCCTAGTTAATTGCCACAGCATCTTCTGTGGCCAATATTCCTTCAGTGTTCACAGACCCAGCAGGGGTGTTAGTAAGCTGAGGCCAGAGTTCTAGGAAAAGCAGGAAACTTGTTCAGATAAGAAATTTAGCAGCGGCTGGTTTGAAGTGAACTAGCTGACTTTCCTTTGTTCCACCTCACTCAGCTTAACTTTGTATTTTTTCCTTTTTCTGGGGGTGTCTTCCCTTGCCAAGAACGGGGTCTTCGGTCCCTGCTCTGCTTGCACATTTCTTCTCTGATGTCCACACGGTTTTTTCCTTTACTTCATTTAGATCTCTGCTCAGGTGTCAGTTGGCAGAGGTAAACACTCTGGATGAATGCAATGGCACTTCCTGTCACTATTCCCTTTTTCTTGCTTGCTTTTTCTTCAAAGCACTTATTACTGCCTTTAAGACTGTTATATGTTGTTGGTTTATATGTTGCCTATTTCTTTAAGAGAATATAAACTCCTTGTCTGTATCCCTAGTACCTGTAAAGATGTTTGTCGTGTAGTTGGTAATTGAGGAGATAGATATTGACTTATACTATAAGCCTTGGGCCAGACCTTGGAGGTAGCTTCTCTTATTATCCCCATTTAGAAATTAGGGAACAGAGGCACAGAGAAATAAAGTAACTTGCTCAAGGTCACAGAAATGGCAAGTGGCTCAGCTGGTTCACTAGCCCACATTTTAACCTGTATTGTCTCCAAATTTCCTGTTTGCTCCTGACTCACAGGGGTGAGCTGACCCCATGCTGTTCTCCATCGCTGATAGCTCAGGGGGTGGTTGGGGGCGGGATTTCTCCTGCACCCCTGTAGCCTTTCTGGAAGAGGGGACCCCCAGCATTCCTGGGGTCCACATGGCTCTAGGTAAGGAGCCCAGGATAAGCACTAGCTGCCTTGCAGGTGAAAGAGGAGCTGTCACCTGCCTACTGCCAGTCTCACTAGCCTGGCCCTCCCCTTGTGTTCATTAGACTGAGACAAGATAATTCTTTCTTAAGAAAAGCCGCCTCAGAGTGGGTGAAATTGGAGCTAGTGCAAGTCACTGGAGGATTTAAGGTTCTCTTGGTACAGGAAACCTTCTAAGACTTTTAACCTTTATTATTTGAAACAGACAAGACATCACTGGTGCATATCAGGTTTGTCACTCCTTCCTGGACTCAAGGAACACCACACTTCCCAGCCCCTGTGCAGTTTGGATGGCACTGGGTGATGGTTTTACCAGTGAACTATGAGCAGAGGCAATTTGTGTCACTTCCGAATCAAGGCCTTTAAGAATTTGGGTGCTCACTCTTCCAACTCAGGGGCAACATTGGAGATCTTAAGGTCCAGATGGTGCAGCTGTAATGGCACAGTCTTTCTCTGTCAACCTGGGACCCCTGTCACTATGGGAAGCAGAGACTGTCCTTCTGCTAAACCAGGTTGAGCCTGCAACGTGGACCAGAAATAAATCTGTTGTGTTATGCCACTGAGATTTTGGGGTTAATTTGTCACTGCAGCTTGGGACTAATGCGCCTTCTTATCTATTTTGTATATCTTCAATAGTACAGGCCCATATCTCATTTGGCACCAGTGGGAATGGAAATCGGTACAACCTTTCTGGGAGACAATTTGGCCGTGTGTGTATATGAAAAAGCCCTAAGTAAGTGTATTGTCTTGGACTCAGAAATTTCATTTCTAGGAATTTATCCTAAGGAAATAATTGGACAAGTTCAAAAAGTTGTATGGATAAGGAGGATATTTATCACTTAAAATGTTGAGAAATGGGATCAGCCTAAATATCCTACAAAAGCAAATTGGTTAAATAAATTGTGATTCAGCTCTACAATGGAATCCTAGCTGCTGCCGGTGTTACATATTTATTGTCATAGAAAGAGAGTCACACTCTATTGCAGTGGGGTGTATGCGGAATATGAACCCATCTTTGTTAAAAAAAATTGCATGGAAACAGTCTGATCAGTGTTTTTCAGCCTTTTTTATCTCATGGCACACTGAACCTATAGTTAAATTTCCACAGCACATTTAAATTATGTTGATGAAGAAAAAGAGTGAAAAAAATGAATATACTTACTGTGCTTTGAACTTCTTTCAAAAGTCATCTAATTAATGATCTTTGAAAATTTTTGTGGCATAACCTAAGATTCTTTCATGGCACACAGGTTGAAAATCACTGGGTAGTCAGCAAATACAAAACAATGGTCATTTCTGGGTGTGGAATCCAGGTGACTTTACATCTATAATTTTTATTTTGATTCTATTAGAAGTTTTTCCTCAGTGATTTTGTATCAAGTATTGAATTAAAAATTAAATGGGAGAAAAAATGAATGTGTAATCTGGGACAAGTAAACCTTTAAGGATTATGATTTTCTTTCTTTCTTTCTTTTTTTTTTTTTTTTTTGAGACAGAGCCTTACTATGTCACCCTTGGTAGGGTGCAATGGTGTCACAGCTCACAGCAACCACAAACTCTTGTGCCTAAGTGATTCTCTTACCTCAGCCTCCCAAGTAGCTGGGGCTACAGGCACGCGCCACAATGCCTGGCTGTTTTTTTCTTTTGTTATTGTTGTCATTGTTGTTTAGCAGGCCCTGGCTGGATTCAAACCCACCAGCCCTGGTGCATGTGGCCAGCGCCCTAACCACTGAGCTATGGGCACTGAGCCAGAATCATGATTTTCTTATCTGCATAATGGGCAGAATCATAGCCACTTTGTTGGGTGGTGGTGAGGATTCAGTTAGATCAGTTGGAGCACATGGGACTTATTAGGTGCTTAAAATTCATAGCTGTTGTTAATAGTTATCAGTGAACTGAGGAACCTAAGAGGTTAGTTGGTTTGTTAATTAATTCATTCATCTATTCATCTATTCAATAAACACGTCCTGAAATCTAATTAGTGTGTTCAGCCATGTGCAGGGTAAACATAACAATGGCAAGAAAAGCAAATACTTATATGGCACTTAATCGTGTTAGGTATCATCATAAGCATTTTACATTTATGAACTAATTTAATCTCTACAATAACCCTATGAGAGGTGCCATTCTTAGCCCCATTTTTTGGATTAAATTGAGGCACAGAGATGCCAAGTGTCCTGCCTGAAGTCAGAGAGCTAGGAGGAGGCAGAGCCACTCAGTCCATGCTCTCAGCCTCTGCACTGTCCTGCTCAGGGAAGACAGAGGTGATGTCTGCCCTTCTTCTGGGTACCATCTTGCTCCTAAGCTGGAAGCAGCAGGGCTAAGGTGGGAGGAGCCCTGGCTCAGAGAGAGGCAGGCCAAAGAGGGTACTAGAGAGGTGGTTAGCAGGTGATTAGGGTATTTCTACTATTTTGAAGCCCCTGGCTGAGTTGAGGGATGAAGATATGGCTGTCTCAGGGGAGGGAACTGCCCCTGACCTTGCTCCTCCCTGGCTGTCTGAATCCAGGCCTGGTGCACAGGAAAATGAGGCCCCAGGTAGGTGCAGGCACTGTCCTCTGAATGAGCTGGGTGGGAGCAAGGGTGACCCTTATGTACTGTGTGTCCAGGTCCTGGTGACATAATGCCATGGATTATCTCCCTTAATTCTCATGGCAACCGTGTGAAACAGGTGCTATTATACAGAATAGAAAACTAAAATTCATTTAAGTGATGTGACTCACCCAGGGTCTCATGGCTAGTAAGTGGGCAGCCTATATTCAAATTTGTTTTCCTGAGCTAGAGTCTTAACCACCTCACTGAAGATCCTTGGGGCCCAGAAGGCTCCTTCACCTCTCACTTCTCCTCACAGGGGTCCTGGAGACACTGGGGGGTGGGGGTGGAGGATTTCCTCTTTCGGGCATACTCTTGGCAGCTGTTGCTGACCCTGCAGCTGCTATGGGTTGGGTGGCCCTCACTGTCACAGCAGGCCAGGAGTGGGAGAGGGAAGTGGAGACCTCCAGAGCCAAATAGGGACCCAAGATGGTAGTCAGCTTTGTGGGGGGGGGGGAGAAGGACCCCCCCCCAGGAGTCCCAGGTAGCAGGCTGGAAGGGAAAGGACAGCCCATTCCCTGGGGCTGCCCCCATGCATGGAGCAGCACCCACATTATCTCCTATAATCCTGTGCACCCTGCCGGGAGGACGGGATCATTACTCCCATTTTACAGATGAGGAAATGGAGGCTGGGGGTGGGTGATGGGACCTACGTGAGAAGCAGCTGGTACTTGAGCCAAGGTCTAGGTCCCTTTGACCCTGAAACTGGAAGTCTTGTCTTTGTACCATCTGCCTCTGCTGGGATCCCACTACCTCTGGAAGGCAGGCAAGTTCTCCAAGGAATATCTATTGTTTACCAGGTGGTGGAGTGTGACCTTAGGATAGGGGTGGGGTGAAGTAGTGGTTGGGGGTCTGGGATCAGGGGAACATTTAAGGAACACTCCCAGGCCCCACTCCCCATCATTCAGTCATTGGGCGTGGTCTGAGCCCCATTGCTCCAGTCGGCAGGGGGTCACTTGTGCTGTCTTCCTGGACCTGCAAGCCTGCGACCTTCCACGTGGGTTTGGGTGCATGTTTTACCCTCAGAGCTGCATCACTGTTGGCTCATTCCTTTCATTAAACAAATAGGTTATGATTAATTCTGTTGTAAAAAAATAATCTCTCAACAGACACTGCCTGGTGCATTTTCTCTTCTCAGCAGCGTCTCTGGAAAGACCCGTCAGTCCTCTGCTTCACCCTTCCTTCCTCCTCTCTCTGTGTCTACTCCAGTCAGGCATTGCCCCTCACCCGTCCACTGAAACTGCTCCTGCCAAGGTTCCCAGTGACCTCTGCATTGCCAGCTCTGTGATCAGTTCTCTATCTCGGCGGCATTTGAGAGCGATTTGTTCTCTTCTTGAAGCACTGTTCACTCAACTTCCAGGGCTACAATGTCCCGTTGTCCTTCCACTTCAGAGGCCACCCCTTCTCAGTCCTTGGTGGGTCCTTTTCCCAGCCTCTGACTGTTGGATGGGGCAGGACGCAGTCCTCAGATTATTATCTTTGGGGGTGGGTGGGTCTGTGTATGTGTTTTCCTGGATGCAGGAGGCTGCACCAAATGTCAGTTCATCTTTATAGATAAATTATTATTGCCTCCATCTTAAAAAAGTCCTGGACAGCCACTGTCCTCATTGCCTAGGAGTTCTTCACATCCCATGGCTTCATTTTTCTTGCCACAATTTTAAAAATTGAGGTAATTGATATGCAATAAACTCTACATAAAATGCACAATGAGGTAAATATTGGCACACATGTACCCCCTAGAAACTATCGTTGCAGTCAAGATAGTGAACACATCTGTTGCCTCCCAAAGTTTCTTCTTGCCCCTTTGTGATTCCCCCTTCCCACACATCCTTGCCCACTCTAGGCCCAAGCAACCATTTATCTGTTTTTTATCATTATGGGTAAGTTGGGGCTTCCTAGAATTTTATGTAAAAAGGGTCATTCAGTATGTACTCCTTTTTGTCTGGCTTTCTCTTTTCATTCAGTGCAATTATTCTGAGACTCATCCATCTTATTCTGCATCTCAATAGCCCTTTTCTTTTACCTCTGGGTAGTATTTCGTTATAGAAATATACCACAGTTTGTTAATCTGTTCATCCATTGATGGACGTTTGGCTATTCCAAACAAATCTGCTATGAGTATTTGTGTTATGAGTCATTGAATGAACCATAGGTTTTCTTTTCTCTTGAGTAAATATCTGTGAGAGGAATGGCTGGGTTGCATAGCAGGTGTATGTTTAACTTTTTAAGACACTGCCATACTTTTTTCAAAAGTGTGCAGACCATTTTACCTTCCCGCCAGCGGTGTATGAGAGTT
This sequence comes from Loris lydekkerianus, assembly GCA_963574355.1. Taxonomy (NCBI): domain Eukaryota; kingdom Metazoa; phylum Chordata; class Mammalia; order Primates; family Lorisidae; genus Loris; species Loris lydekkerianus. The sequence continues at coordinate 12,191 of CAUYPK010068907.1, forward strand.
CCAGTTCCTCCACATTCCCAACACTTGATATAGTCAGTCCCTCAAATTTTAGCCATCATATAAAATACCATAGGCATGTCACAGTATTTCATTGTGATTTTTTCTTTTTTTTGAGATAGAGTGTCACTTTGTTGTCCCCTATAGAGTGTGGTGGCATCATAACTCTCAGCAACCTCAGACTCTTGGGCTCACACGATTCTCTTGCCTCAGCCTCTCCAGTAGCTGGGACTGCAAGCGCCTGCCACAATGCCAAGCTATTTTTAGAGGCAGGGTCTCGCTCTAGCTCAGGCCGGTCTCGAACCTGTGAGCTCAGGCAATCTGCCCATCTCGGCCTCCCAGAGTGCTGGGATTACAGGCGTGAGCCACTGCACCTCACGCACCAGCCTCTCATTGTGATTTTAATGGTTTGGATCATAATCCCTAAAGATAGAATCCTGAACACTGTAATCCCTAACGTTGAAATCCTGAAAAGTAAAAAATCTCTAGTCTAACATGCCTAATGTCAACAGTCCTGAAAATCACAATGGATTTCACGAAGAGCAGCGCCACGTAAACGTATTCCCCAAGGAGAGCCGTGTCCTAAAAGAACAAAAGCAGCTATTCATCACAACGCCAGACTGCAGAATATAGTTAATGATCACGAAGTCGCCAGCTCTTAGAAAGTCTCTCTGTGCAATTGCCCATAATCATCCCTGTAACGTTCTTTCTCATGTGTTGAATTTTCTTTGTAGTTTTTTTTTTTTTTTTTACTATTTTAAATTGTCAGCATTCTTTCCTACAATTCTCTGTACTATGTAGTTCATCTTCACATCATTTCCAATAGTGAAGCCATAGATTGTGCAGAGCGTTTTAGAGAGTTCTAATTCATTTGATGCATTTCTTTTGCAAATTCGACCTCACAAAAGTGCATTATCACAACATTGAATTTGTGTGTAAGTGTTGTGCTGTGTGTAAAAATGTTGAAACTTCCTCAGTAAATGAGGAGATGCCGTTTTTATACATTTGCATTTGTGAAAGATAAAATTTCTGAAGAGCTTGGGTCTTCAGGCAACTACATATATGGTTTTTGATTAATTTTGATTAATGTTTGCTATATATGTGTTTTATGAGTCTCTATTAGATAAATGCTTGCAAACATTTTCTCCCAGTTTTTGGCTTGTCTTTTAATTATCTTGAAAGTGTCTCTAGAACTTCATTTGGCAATTTTTTCTTTTATAGATTGTGTTTCTAGTGTTGCAACTAAGGGTCACAGAATTTTTTCTCCTATGTTATCCTCCGGAAGTTTTTTAGTTTTTGGTTTTATATTTAGGTTTATGACACATTTTAAGTTAATTTTTGTATATGGTATGAGGTATGGATAAAGTTACATTTCATTTTGCATGTAGATCTCTAGTACCATTTGTTGAAATGACTAGCCTTTTTCCACTGAATCAACTTTGAAACTTTGTTTAAAAAAAAATTTATATATTTTTGGGCTGGATACAGTGGCTCACACCTGTAACACACCCTAGCACTCTGGGAGGGCAAGCTTGGAGGACCTGCTGAGCTCAGGAGTTGGAGACCAGCCTGAGCAAGAGTGAGACCCCCCCCCCATCTCTACTAAAAATAGAAAAAATTAGCCATTGTGGCAGCACCTGTAGTCCTAGACTTGGGAGGCTGAGGCAGGAGGATCACTTGAGCCCAGGAGTTTGAGGTTGCTGTGAGCTAGATGCCACAGCACTCTAGCCTGGGCAACAAAAGTGAGACTCTGGGAAAAAAAAGTATATATATATATGTAATTCTATTTTGTTCCATGGTTCTACATGTGTCTTTATTCTAATACACTGTCTTAATTAATTGCTATAGTTTTATAATCAATTTTGAAATCAGGTAGCATTTGTCAGCTAGCTTTATTGTTCTTTTTAAAAGTTGTTTTTCCAGGGTGGCACCTGTGGCTCAGTGAGTTGGGCCCCAGCCCCATATATTGAGGGTGGCGGGTTTGAACCTGGCCCCAGCCAAACTGCAACAAAAAATAGCTGAGCATTGTGTCGGGCACCTGTGTTACAGCTACTGGGGAGGCTGAGGCAAGAGAATCGCCTAAGCCCAGGAGCTGGAGGTTGCTGTGAGCTGTGATGCTACAGCACTCTACTGAGGGTGATAAAGTAAGATTCTGTCTCTAAAAAAAATAAAAAGTTGTTTTTCCTATCCCAGGTCCTTCATATTTCCATATAAATTTTAGAGTTGGTTTTTCAATTTCTACAAAAGATCCTATTGGGATTCTGATTGTGATGGAGTCTCTAGCACCCTGTTGATTTGAAGTGGTGAGACTGAACATACTTACCTTGATCCCAATCTTAGGGAGATACTGTAGGTTTTGTGTGGATGCTCTTTATCAGGTTAAAGAACTACTTTCTATTCTTAGTTTGCTCAGTTTTTAAAAAATTATAAATTGGCTCTGTGCCTGTAGCTCAAGCGGCTAAGGCGCCAGCCACATACACCAGAGCTGGTGGATTTGAATCTAGCCCGGGCCTGGCAAACAACAATGACAACTACAACCAAAAAATAGCCGGACCTTGTGGTGGGCACCTGTAATCCCAGCTACTTGGGAGGCTGAGACAAGAGAATCACTTAAGCCCAGGAGTTGGAGGTTGCTGTGAGCTGTGGTGCTGCAGCACTCTACCCAGGGTGACAGCTTGAGGCTCTGTCTCAAAAACAAACAAACAAATAAATAAATAATTATAAATGAATACTGGATTATCTCAAAAATTTTGTTTTACCTCTATCGATGTGGACTTATTTTTTCCTTTGTGTGGTAGGCAGAATAATGGTCCTCAAAAATGTTCACATCCTAATCTTTGAAATCTGTGAAACTTACATGGCAAAAAGACCTTTGCAGATATGATTAAGTTAAGGCTCTCAAGATGGGAAGAATATCCTAGATTATCCAGGTGGACCCAGTGCTTTCACACGGGTCCCTACGAGAAGGAAAGGAAAGGCAAGAAAGTATGTGATGGAGATGTGAGGGCAGAAATGGGGATGGAGGGCAGAGTGTGTTAGTTGAAGATGTTATGTTGTTAGTTTTGAAGACACAACATGGAGGGGAGGGCTGTGACCCAAGGAATACATATCATCTTCAGAAGTTGGAAAAGGCAAGGAAATACATCCTCTCCTAGAGCCTCCAGAATTAATACAACTTGATTTTAGCCTAGTGAAACCCATTTGGACTTCTGATTTCCAGAACTGTAAGAGAATTTTGTGCTATTTCAGCCACTAAGTTTGTAGCAATTTATTATATAACAGAAGGAAATTAATATGGTGAATTACATTGATCTAATTTTGAATATTAAATCAACGTTGTATTCCTGGAATAAACCTCCTTGGTCATGATGTATTATCTATTTTATATATTGTTGGATTCAATTTGCTAACATTTTATTTAGAATTTTTTTTTTTTAATTTCAGGTTATTGTGTGGGTACAAGCAAACAGGTCACAATTTTTGAATTTGTTAGGTAGAGTCTCTCATATAGTTGTGTCCTGCACCCAAAAGGTGTGCCACACACCCCTAAATGTGTGCCCTTTAAGTGGGAGCACACCAATCCCCTCCACTCCCTCTTCCCTCATTGCCCTTCTCTCTAACTTGAATAGAATTACATTTTTCTTCTATGTGGATATGTACTGGCTTTTTTTTTTTTTTTTTGGGCCAGGGCTGGGTTTGAACCTGCCACCTCTGGTATATGGGGCTGGCGCCCTACTCCTTTGAGCCACAGGTGCCGCCCTGTTTTTTTTTTTTTTTTTTTTTTCACTTTTTGGCTGGGGCCGGGTTTGAACCCACCACCTCCAGTATATGGAGCCGTTGCCCTACTCCTCTGAGCCATAGGCGCCGCCCTATGTACTGGCTTTGTAATGAAATTGAGTACATTGGATGCTTGCTTTTCTGCTTCATTTTATTTAGAACATTACATCTGTGTTCAAAGCCTTCCCTTCCCTTCCCTTCCCTTCCCTCCCTTCCCTTCCCTTCCCTTCTTTTGAGACAGAGTCTTTGTTGCTCAGGCTAGAGGGCCACAGAAACCTCAAATGATCCTCCTGCCTCATCCTCCCAACTAGCTGGGACCAGCTAATTTTTCTATTTTTGGTAGAGACGGGGTCTTGCTCTTGCTCAGACTGGTCCAGAGCAATCCTCCTGCCCCGCCACCCAGAGTGCTAGGATTACAGGCATGAGCCATTGGGCCTGACCTTGTAGTTTTCTTGTAATGTCTTTGTTTGGCTTTGTCATCAGAGTGATGTTGGCCCCATGGAATAAATTGGAAAGTGTTCTTTTATTTTCTGGAAGATTTTATCTTCTATTGGTATCATGGCTAAAAACTAAAGTGTTTCTCCTGTTATCACACACCACTCAACACAATACTTCTGACACCAGATGTGTGTGGGTTGTTTCCTCACACAACAAGCAGTTCTCCAGCGGACACCAGCTGAGGTTTCCTCTAATTCAGTTCAATTCTTGCACCCTTTTCCTGGAGATAGCTTCAGATCCCATAGGGTGGGGGCTCACTACCACCAGACTTTCCCCCCAACTACAGATGCCAATTGCAACCCCCAGGTTATGACCTGTGCTTTTGACCACCCTAAGGGTTCTCAGGATTCCTTCGTCTGGTTTGAATAATTTGCTAGATTGGCTCATAGAACTCAGGAAACCCTTTTGTTTACTGATTTGTTATAAAGGATGTTACAAAGGATATAGATGAACAGCAGGTGATACACAGGGAAAGGTGTGTGGGAAGCAGCCTGGAGCTTCCTTCCGTGTCCTCTCTGGGCTTCTGCACATGTTTAGCTATCGGGAAGCTCCCTGAACCCAGTCCTTCTGGGTTTTTATGAAGGCTACATTACATAGGCGTGACTGATCAAATCTTTGGCTGTTGGTGATCAACTCGACCTTTAGCCCCTCTCCCCTCCTAGACATTGTAGGGTAAAGCTGAGAGTTCCAACTTTTTAATCGTGCGTTGGTCTTTCTGGTGACCAGCCCCTAGTCTGAAGCCATCTAGTAGTATGTCACCAGTTAGTTCACAGCATATACTGTGGTCTGAATGCTGGTGCCCCCTCCCTCAATTCAGACTTTGAAACTTAACCCCCAAGATGATGGTACTAAGAGATGGGCCTTTTTGGAAGTGATTAAGTCATGAGGGCTTTCCCTTTATGACTGGGATTAGCACCCTTATTAAAGTGGTGGAAGGAAGTTTCGGGTCCCTTCTGCCCCTTGTACCATGTGAGGACACAAAACCATGGCACCATCAGCGGAGCTCAAAATAGCCTGTTGCTATTCTGAGACACCAAATCTGATAGCGCCTTGATCTTGGACTTCCCAGCCTCTACAACTATGATAAATAATTTATTTATTTTATTTTATTTATTTATTTTTTTTTGCAGTTTTTGGCTGGGGTCAGGTTTGAACTCACCGCCTCTGGTATATGGGGCCAGCGCTCTACTCCTTTGAGCCACAGGCGCTGCCCAGAAATAAGTTTTTTTATTTATAAATTACCCATTCTAAGTTATTTTGTTATAGCAGCTTGAAGGAGCTGTCACTGTTGAGATTCCGAGGGTTTTAGGAGCTGTGTGACAGGAAACTGTGCAAAGACTAAATATATATTTCACAATATCACAGCTTCCTTAAATGTTTACTAAAATTCCTCCATGAAGTCATCTGGTTCTGAAGTTATCTGGTTCTTTCTTTTCTGAAAACAGAGTCTTGCTTTGTTACCCTGGGTAGAGTGCTGTGGCATCATCATAGCTCACAGCAACCTCAAACTCTTGGGCTCAAGTGATCCTCTTGCTTCAACTTTTCTATTTTTAGTAGAAATGACATCTCATTCTGGCTAAGGTTGGTCTCGAACTCCTGAGCTCCAGCAATCCACCTGCCTTGGCCTCCCAGAGTGCTAGGATTACAGGTCTGAGTCACTGCGCCTGTAATTATCTTCGTGGGAAGGTTTTAACAACAAATTCAACTTATTTGATAGAGATTCCTTATTCCTTTTAATATCAATAGAATCTGTTGTGATATATAATTTCTCTCATTCCTGATATTGATAATGTATATCTTCGCTTTTCCCTGATTAATCTAACTAGAAGTTTATCAATGTTGATTTCTTCAAAGAATTGGCTTTTGTCTTTATTGATTTTTCTCTTATTTTTCTGTATTCTATTTCATTGATTTCTGCTCTAATCTTTATTATTTTCTTCTGCTTTTTTTGGATTTGATTTGTTCCTCTTTTTCTAGTTTCTTAAGGTAGAAACTGAAGTAATTGCTTCTCTTCCAATATTGGTACTTATTGCTGTAAATATCCTTCTAAGTGTAAGAGGAGCAGCAGCCTTAATCCTCTCCCACCTTAGTTGTAAAAGTTACTTAATAATCTAGCTGGTTATGGGTGGGTTAGTCACATCAGCCAGTCCTCCCCTGGTTCTGACACCGTGAAAGTCATTATGACCTTGGGCTGAAGAATAAACAACAGAGGGAGCTTGTAGAGATTGGAAATGTGGCAGAGACCTGCAGCTAGAGATTAGAGTGCTGAATGATGTGTACGTAACAACTTTGGGGGAGGGTATAAGAACTCTGTGAAGTTCTTTCAAAGTAAGGCAAGCTTTGAGAACCATCTCCCTGTCTTCCTGGGATTCTGAATCTTGGCCATAAAGGACAACTTTAACCTACATCAAGAGACTTTGAGGCATAAGCCCGCTGTCAGCCCAGCTGAGCAATAAAGGACCCTTGCTTAATGTGGACTCAGTGTGCTGGCGTGAGACAGAACCGGAGTGTTGGCTCCAGTTCTGTCTCACCTGGTTACATACATACTGTTATGGTAGCATCCCACTGATTTGGTGTTTTCATTTAGTGTTGTGTTTGCATTTTTATTCCCTTTTGATTTCTTCTTTGACCCATGTGTCATTAAAAGTATTATATAGTCTCCTAGCATTTGGTGATTTTTACATATCTCTGTTATTGATTTCTGATTCAATTCTTTTGTGGAGAACATTCTTTGCATGATTTGAGTTATTTTAAATTTATTCAGACCATTTTTATGGCTCAGAATATGATCTACCTTTTAAAATATTCTCCGTATACTTGCAAATAATGTGTATTCTGATGTCGTTGGGTGGAGTGTTCTAAAAATGTCAATTAGTCCAAGTTGTTTTATAGTATTGTTCAAATCTCCCAAATCCTTAATGATTTTCTGTCTGCTTGTTTTGTCAAATATTGAGAAATGAGCATTGAAATGTTCAACCGTAATCGTGATTTGTCCATTTCTTCCTGCGATTCCATCCACTTTTGCATTATGTATTTTGAAGCTTTGTAATTAGATGCATAAACATTTTGAATTGTTATGTTCTCTTAATTAGTTGACCCATTGATATAATTGATCACTATAAAATAAACTTCTTCTTTTTCTTTTTTATTTGAGACGGTCTCACTTTGTTGTCCTCGGTAGAGTGCTGTAGAGTCACAGCTCACAGCAACCTCAAGCTCTTGGGCTTAAGCAATTCTCTTGCCTCAGCCTCCCTAGTAGCTGGGACTATAGGCGCCCACAACAACGCCTGGCTACTTTTGTTTGTTTGTTTGTTTTTGTTTAGCAGGCCCTGGCCGGGTTTAAACCCACCAGCCCTGGAGCATGTGGCAGGTGCCCTAACCACTGAGCTATGGGCACCCAACCTAAAATAAACTTTTTTATCCCTAGTAATATTTTTGTGATCTTATTATATTCAAAGCAAGTGGAATAGAGAAACACCAGCACACTGATTCCACATTAAGCAAGGGTCCTTTATTGCTTAGCTGCGCTGACTGTGGGCTTATGTCTCAAAGTCTTATGTCGCAAAGTCTCTTGACCCCCAGAAGCAGGGATGGAAACCTTTTATAAGGTACTTTCAGTAGGGGGGAGGAGTCCTTAATGCAAGCTGAGCTTCACAAGAGCCAACACCTGCAAAATTAGATCTGTAGGGTAAGGGGAGTGCTTACAAGAGGGAGCTGTGGTTTCACAGGTTTTTGCTGTTTTTGCTAAGCTCTGCAGCTTTCAGCTGAGCTTCCTGTTGTTGAAAGCCCTTAGCAAAGTCCTTAGCAAAATGGAGTAAGTCTGGCTCTATGGACAAAATGGAGTTAGGGCAGTGCATTCTGATGTCTATTTTGTTTGATAGTAGGGTAGCTACTCCAGCTTTTTAATCTAATGCTAGCAGAGCATACCTACTTCTTTGCATCTTTTTACTTTTAACCTATTTTTTGTCTTACTCCTGGGCTCAAGTGATCCTCCTGCCTCGGCCTCTTGAGTGTCTGGGACTGTGGTCGCCCGCCACCATGTATTTGTTTCTTTATATTTAATGCATTTTTAAAATAGCATATAGCTCAGTCTTGATTTTTTAGCCCTATCTGACAATTTCTATCTTTTTCTTGGGGTGTTTGAATCATCTACACTTGATGTGATTGTTGATATGGTTAGGCTTTAATTCTGCCATCTTGTTATTTAATACACTTGATGTGATTATTGATATGGTTAGACTTTAATTCTGCTATCTTGTCATTTGTTATTTGTTCTATCTATTTTGTGTTTCCCTTTTCATCTTTTTCTGCCTTCTTTTGGATTAAATGAGTATTTGTTATTTCCATTTTATCTCCAGTATTGGCTTATTAGGTATCTATCTATTATTATTATTATTTTTTTATGAGACTGTCTTACTCTTTTGCTCAGGCCAGAGTGCTGCGGCATCAGCCTAGTTCACAGCAAACTGACTCCCAGGTTCAAGCAGTCCTCCTGCTTTAGTTTCCTGAGTAGCTGGGACTACAGGCATGCACCACCACGCTTGGCTATTTTTCCTGTTTTTCATAGAGACAGGGACTTTTGCTCAGACTGATCTAACTCCTGACCTCAAGTGATCCTCCTCAGCCTCCCAGAGTGCTAGGATTAGTCATGAGCCACCTCACCCCAGCCAATGAAACATGTATTTACCTGTGTATTATAGTTACCACTTTAGTTGCTTTCTATTCCTTGGATCTGTATGTCCCTCTGGTATCATTCTGCTTTTGCCTGAAGGACTTCCTTTAACATTTCTTCTTGTGGGATGGCGCCTGTGGCTCAGTGAGTAGGGTACTAGCTCCATGTACTGAGGGTGGCGGGTTCGAACCCAGCCCCGGCCAAACTGCAAAAAAAAAAAAAAAAAAAAAAAAAAAAAATAGCTGGGCATTGTGGCGGGCGCCTATAGTCCCAGCTGCTCAGGAGGCTGAGGCAAGAGAATTGCCTAAGCCCAGGAGCTGGAGGTTGCTGTGAGCTGTGATGCCACAGCACTCTACTGAGG
>CAUYPK010068908.1:0-25015 GCA_963574355.1 Loris lydekkerianus
TTTTTTAAATTTTCTGAGGTTAGATTTGTGGCCTAGGATGTGGTCAATTTTGGAGTATGTTCCGTGGGCTGATGAGAAGAATGTGTATTCAGTTTTGTTGGGATGAAATGTTCTGTAGATGTCTGTTACGTCCAGATGTTGAATGGTTAAGTTTCAATCTAAAATTTCTTTGCTTATCTTATTTTTGGAGGATCTATCCAGGGCTGCTAAAAGGGTGTTAAAATCTCCAACTACTATGGAACTGGAGGAAATCAAGTTGTTCATGTCTGTTGAAGTTTCTCTTATAAATTGAGGTGCATTCTGGTTGGATGCATAAATATTAATAATTGAAATCTCATCACATTGAGTATTACCTTTAACAAATATGAAGTGTGCATCCTTATCCTTCCTTATTTCGGTTGGTTTAAAGTCTATTGCATCTGCAAATTGGATTGCAATGCCTGCTTTTTTTGCTTTCCATTTGCCTGGAGTATAGATGATCATCCCTTTACCTTGAGTCTATATTTGTCTTTTAATGTAAGATGCGATTCTTGTATGCAGCTTGAGTTTTGTATCTAGTCAGCCAACCTGTGCCTTTTTAGAGGACAATTTAAACCACTCACATTAATTGAGAATATTGATAAGCCTTTCAAGAGTCCAGTGGACATTTTTAATCCTTTTGCGACTGTGGAAGTTGGAATTTGATCAAAATTTTCTGGGTGGGTTTACTTTTGTGGTGGAGGATTACGCTGGTCTTTATGGAGGATAGGTCTGAGAGTATCCTGGAGAGTTGGTTTAGTTATGGCAAATTTCTTCAACATGTGAATGTCATTGAAGTATTTAATTTCTCCATCATAAATGAAACTCTCTATAGGTGGGTACAGGATCCTGGGTTGAAAGTTATTTTGTTTTAGGAGATTAAAAGTCGATGACCATCCTCTTCTAGCTTGAAAGGTTTTTACAAAGAGATCTGCAGTTATTCTAATATTCTTGCCCTTGTAGGTGATGGTTTTCTTTCATCTGGCTGCTTTCAGAATTTTCTCCTTCATATTAATTTTAGTGAAATTGATTATGATGTGTCTGGTGTATGTCTTATTTGGGTTGAGACGTGCTGGAGTTCTAAAACTGTCTGCTATCTGAATTTCGGAATCTTGGCATGTCTGGAAAGTTCTCCTTCATAATCTCATGGAGAGGAGACTTTGTGCTTTGTGAAGCCACTTCATCACTTTTGGGGATCCCTATAAGACGAATATTGGTTTTCTTTGAATTATCCCAGAGCTCTCTGAGAGAGTGATCTGTTTTTGCCTTCCATTTCTCTTCCTCTTTGAGAATTTGGGAGCGTTCAAAAGCTTAGTCTTCAATGTCAGAAATCCTTTCTTCTGCTTGCTCCATTCTGTTACTGAGGGATTCTACTGTGTTTCTCAGATCTTTGAGGGTTGCAACTCATCTCAATGTGTCAAAATCTTTGGTCATTTAGTCTTTGCATTCTTTGAATTCTTGACATATCTTTTGGTTTACTGCTTGGAATTCTAATTCGATCTTATTTGCTATCCAGATCCTGAATTCAATTTCTGACATCTCAGCTATTTGTTTGTGCATGAGACCTTGCGTTGTGTCTGCCCCATTGATCCTTAGGGGAGTTTATCTACTCTGATTATTCATATTGCCAGAGTTTTTCTGTTGATTTCACCTCATGATTGTTTTTCACCATTGCCTCTGGCTGTCCTCAGAGTTGGGGAGGTGTCTCTCCAAGATTAGACCCTAGCAGAATCACTCTATTGTTGCTGTATCTTTGTAGGGAGTGACCCTGTGTAGTTCTTCTGGGGCTGCCCCAGCCAGGGATTTCTGGTTGTGAAGTAGCTCCGGAGTGTGACACACCCAGATCCAGCAACAGGGCAGGAGGTGGTGCACATGGTTCTGGGAGTGCCTGGTGCCAAGTTTGGCACAGAAAGCCCAAGGCTCCAGCAGTCTCTGGCCAGGAGAAGGGCTCTGCACAGAGGCAGGGAGGGCTCTGGAGGGCACGCGGCTACCAGAGTTCCTGGCCAGATGAGTGGGCCAGTATGGAGGCAGGTAGGGTACAAAAGGGAGGATGCATGGTTGTACAGCTCCCGCAGTTCCTGGTCAGGGCATGCAGAGGCCCAGTGGGCACGGGTTATGGGTCGCAACACAGCTCTTATGGAGGTCCAGGTGGCACCAAGCCCAGGAGTTTAAGGTTGCTATGAGCTGTGATGCCGCAGCACTCTATGGAGAGCAACAGCCCAAGGCTCCAGTGTGCCAAAACCAGTCTCACGCTGCCCTTGAGGGTTAAGGCTGTAAGGCTGCTCAGTCCCCACTTTTAGGCTGCTCAGTCACTAGGTTACTAGCTCCTGCCCGATCCTTGCTCTGCAACCCTGAGGGCAGAGCTTGCCAGGGGAATTCTCTCACAATGACTCCCTGCAGCCCACAGCCAAACACAGACTCAGAAGCTCAGTCTGGGGCCCTAGACAATGCCCAAAGTTCTCTGCACTCCTGCTCAAGCTCTCCCCAAGGCAGTTCAACTGAGTGTCAAGTCCAAAAACACTAAAACAGTTTACAAGTAAGGCCTTTACGGTTTGCAGTCTCACTGCTGCTTGTACTTACAGCTGCCAGTGGGATTAGGTCGATCGAACACACGCAACCACTTGCCAGTTTTCCACTGTTTTTGTCCTCCTCTTGGGGTCCAGAAGTCCCTTGCTGACTCCTTGTATCCTCAACGGGATGATTATAGGCAGATCCCACCAGACAGAGATGCCTGGATTCTTATCTCCCCAGACTCACCGTGCCCAGTTACAGGGAAGCTGTTACTCGGCCACTATCCTGCTCCACCTCCTGGAAACAAGTTTTGAAGTGCAAACAACCCAGTTATCCAAGGAGCGTGATGACCAGTAAGAAGGCTCAAACTCCTTACACTGGGGATTCAGATAGACTTGGTCATGCCCACAGTGCTAAGTTCATTTGCTTAGGAAAAAATCAGAGCTGCACATAGAAAAACTTACCCTATGCACACAGTGAACTGAAGGACATGTCCTTCTTCCAAGGTCAATATCTGCCCTTGGAAGGACAGATACAGCATGGAGTTGATCTCATTTATTGATTCTCCTCCTGCCTGGGCTAGTACAGCCCAGGGAAACTCTAGTTATTAAAGTAATAGTTAAGCAAGTATAATTTGGATTATGTGAATGGCAAATGTGAATGGCACCTGGAAGTTGATACCTGCCTCCAACATTGTAATCCCTCCTGCAACACTCCTGACGAATAAAGGAGAGCTCCCAGCAACATGGGGTGGCTCATTCCCCTGGTGAATAGCATTGATTTATTAGAACATTTTTTCTTATATAGAACAGAAATATGTCTGGCTGACACTTTCACCAATTAATATTAATTCTTTCCATTAACCTTACAAAATCATTCTTTCTTGTGACAAAATCTTGAGTATTTGGAAAGGTGGTCATGTTCCTTCATGAGCTCCTATTCTACGGGTTGATAATCTCCCCAGTCTCTTGGATTTGAATGTTCTCAGGATCAGGTCACTTTTCCTGGGGCCTGAACCACTTTGGGACAAAGCTGTCCAAAAAGGGTGGGGAGTGGAAAGTGTGCATCACGCTCCAGGTGCTGACAGACCAGAGACAAGTCCAGCAGGACCCCCTCTTCCTTCCTTCTGGAACCTCTACTTTTAAAAATGCACACTCAGCTTCCTAATGGCCATAGCACTCTCTGGCTTGGGTCTAACTCACTCCCAAATAAACAAGCCTCTGACCCCACACGCTTGTGCTAAGTCACGCCATCTCATCCAATCCCTCCCCGTGCAGTTGGGTTCAGAACCCAAAATTAATCCTGCTAAATGAGTTGACCCTTTGTTCCAGCTTATTGCAATTATTTTGGATCTCATTCTGTCATCTGATATAATCACCATCCCTGCCACTGTCTTGTCATCCGCAAATTCAATGAGCAAAAAGCCCATCGTATTTGTCTGAGTCATTGACAGAAACATTGAATTTGTCAAGCCAAGAGCAGAGGCCTGGGTTGGGTCCCTGGTGTAGACTAACCTGACTCTGTCTCTAAACGTCTAGGCAGTGAGACATGGAGGAATTGACCCACTCATGTCAAACTCACAAAAGGGCAAAGTGTGAGTTCAAAGGTCAATTTCCTATTGATATTGGGAAGTGTTCCCACCATGAAGCCTGTAATGGGCAGCCACTTCATGGCAATTTTTTGTGTATCCACTTCTTGGCACCAAATATCTGGAAAGTAACTTCCACTCACAGGAAGCAGGGGCTGAATATGCTGCTTTCAAACTAAAAAGAAGTGAATTGGTTTAAAGAATATTTTCAAGAAGACAAGGTAGCAGGTGCGGTCTTGCCTCCCTGACGTGTATAGAAACACTCTACACACAAAGGCAATTCCAACCTGGCCTCACCCTCCAGCTGCTCATGGTCTAATGAAAGAAAAAGGTGTATAATCAAGTTTTGTGATCAATGTAAAGAGAAGTGGAGAGAAAGGTATACAAATCGCTGCAGGACCCTCCATGGGAGATACTAACTTTACCAAAGCGACTTTAAAAAGCTTCCCAAAAAAGGTGACATTTCAGATGGATCTTGAAGGAGGAAAAGGAAGTTTGGTAGATGAAGAAAGGAGAACGGCCTTTGCAAGCACAGGGAAATGCTGGCACAAAAACATGGTCCAAAAAGTGACATAGCAAGTCTTGGAAACAGCAAGAAATTTGAGAGTATGGTGTAAGCAGAAAACAAACTAGAAACTCACTTGTCTTATCTGTTTCAATGCTTCTCAGGGTCCTGACGTGTACTGAGTATTGTGATTACCACTGTGGGGGCTGAATGGAAGAAAGTGACGCACTCCCTGCCTCAGAGAGAGATTACCAGTTGGATAGATGTCCTCCTTTGTCAAATAAAACATAATTAGACTCCTGTGATAGGGAATTAAGTGAGATAATGTTTGTAGAGTATCCAGCGCAGTGCCTGACAGGTGGTAGATCTACAGGGCAGCTCCTAGTAGGAGCCCTCCCATTCTCCTTCTGTTTTTTGGATCTGATGTCCCATGGCATGGGGCTGAATTTTCACAGATCCGTCACTTGAGTTTGTAGCATCAGAGATATTTCTTTGGATGCAGCCACCTGCTATGATGAAGGTTATTTTGGGGTCTGGAAATACATCTTCCACCAGCCTTCTGTTAGAGAGGCCCCCAAACCTAGCCAGTGTCTCTGGAAATGATCAGACTTGATCTAAAATTTCAGCATCATTGATTCTTGGTTCCCCTGGAAAGTCAGCTCCAATTTCCACTCTGTGACTCCTTGCATCCTGTTCTGCATCTGAGCTCTGCATGACCCAGATACCTGTCTCAGATTGAAAGGTGTGGGGACAGGAACTGGACCCACCCACTGAGGACATTTCTCCCACTGTGAGTCCTGGGAGGAGTCAGGTGCAGAGACAGAGCCCACACAGCAGGTCACTCACATTGATGTGAGCACAGGACATGCCTTCAGCACCAGGGAGATCCAACAAGGGGTTAACACTGCACCCCACAGCAAAGAACAAAGGGCATCGAGCACCCACCATGTAGCCATTAAGATACGTGTTACAAAACATTTCTTGAACTTCTATGCATCAAAAACAGCATCAGCTCATATACGTATACCTCACTTCAATCCAGTCCATCTTTACGCTAACCCTGCAAACTGGATTCAGCTCCTGTTTCTGCCAAGGAGTCCAAGAGTCAGAGCATTTTATGGAACTTGCTATAGGCCATTCAGCTGGTAATGGAGGCGCTGGGATTTGAGCCTGGGCCTGACTTTGCCATGACCTTTGCTTTAATATCCTTTGTGATCATAGCCATCACTCCCATACTTTGAACACCTAGCCTGTGCCAGACACTGCGCTCAGCACTTTCTGTACTTTTTCTCATTTTCTCCTCAGAATGAACTTATCACTAGCCACACCCAGAAGGAAAGTTTCCGTGCCTGCCCCGGGACACATGTCAGACTCAGCAGAGTTGAGCTGGAACTGTCTGACTCAAGAGTTAGCATTTCACCCCATCCTCCTGAATAAGAGGACACAAGAGTCAGAAGTCACTCTCAAATGTCAGAAGGAGGCCTGTGGCTGGGCTACACCTGCTAGGCATGAAAGTCCCTGGTTCCAGCTGTGGGATGTGGAGGTAGCGGCAGCTGGGCCACGAGGGGTCCACCCTCCCATGCTGTTGGTGCCACAACCAGTGCAGTTGTGACCCAGTCAGCTCCAAGCAAGCCAAGTTTCCCTCTGGTGGATTACAAAGAAGCGCTTCTGCCATGGCATTTCTGGTAAATGACATGGCAAGCTTTGGTTTCACAGCTAATAAATCCTCTCTGAACAACACTCACGCCTGCTAGAGACAGAATAAGGATTCTTCACTTTGTTCTCTGTAGACAAAGAAAGCACAGCCACCCACCCAGTGTTCCAAGCCCCTGCTGGGAAAAGCCACAGTTCTTCCCCCAGCCCGGACCTTTCTATCTAGAACTATGAGCAGAGATTCCAGTTCTTTTTTAAAACATGAATCCTTCCAAGGGCCTATCTTGGCTCTATGTTTTTTTCTCACTGGAGCAATTCTAGGCCATCTAGCAGTGCTCGGAGGCTGCTAATCACCCGGGTTGCACTGTATCTATTTACATGGAGGGACTGGAACTTTCAGAGGCCAAAGGGACATCCAGGCTGCCAATCTGCAGAATAGCAGCAATTATGAGGCACTTGGGAAGGACCCCTTCACCTTTTTAAAATGCAGACCCGTATTCAGACATCTTGTAGTGCAAGGGATCATTGGAGACTGTTTGCATCCTTGATGAAAGACAAAGGGGACAGCCTCACAGCCTGTGGACTCCGCTGCCCGCCACTGCAGAAGGATCAACTGCTGAAAAGCCAATGACCACCTTCCAGTGTAGGATGCCTGACATCTCAGGAGTTTGAGACTTCCAGCCTGGCCTAGTCTCTGAAGAGAAGAAGATGAGTTCTGGATGCAAAACATCTGGACATCGATGAGTCTCGGTCATGGCCACCACCGTGCAAAAGAGGACAAATCACTTAACCCATTATTAACATTTTTTACCTTCATAAGAAGAAGATAATCACTTTCTATCTCAAAGGTAGAATTCAGGCCAGATGTGGTGGCTCACACCTATAATCCTAGCACTCTGGGAGGCTGAAGTGGTGGATTTCTTGAGCTTAAGAGTTCGAGACCAGCCTGAGCAAGAGTGACACCCCCATCTCTACTAAAAATAGAAAAACTAGCCAGGTGTTTTGGTGAGCACCTGTAGTCCCAGCTACTTGGGAAGCTGAGGTGAAGGGATCACTTGAGCTAAAGAGTTTGAGGTTGCTGTGAGCAATGATGATGCCACGGCACTCTACCCAGGGCCACAGAGCAAGACTCTGTCTCAAAAATAAATAAATAAAAATTAAAAAAAGGATTCAAATAGCATGCACATACAGGGCCTGGTATAGAGCAGGCACTTACGCAGTCTTTATGGCATTGCCAGCATCACACAGATGACGAGAATTAATGTAACTAACTTAACATTGGTGTCTGTTCTGTGCTAGACTCTCAATGCCTTCTACATGCCAGTTGCTGAAGTCAAGTCTGACTGATAAGGAAGGAGATGCCGGTCAGCTTGGTTTATTCTCCTTGAAACCCACCTACAGCTTGAGAGCCTCTGGCCACATCACGAAACACCCTCTATTAGCCACAGCCAAATTAATAAGAGCTGTAACTATATGTGTGCCATAGTTGACCATCTAAAGGTGATGTAGATCTCACCTTGGTGGTCCTTACAATATCCCTAGGAAGTAAATAGAACTGGTCTGATTGCCTGCATTTTATAGGATGCCAAAAGTCAGCATGAGGTATGAGACGGAAGCAGAGGGCGTGAGGCTCACATGTGTTACAGGAGCCCCAGAACATGTTGGAACACCCCTGAGCATCAGCCCCTTCCAGGGTCCCAAATGCTGGAAGTTCTGCAATGTCTCAGAGACCAGTGGTGGACAAAGTGCTTAGAAGCAAACAGCTTTGTGATTACTGACAAAGGAGAAAAAACTTTGCAGCGTGTACCCCAGGCACCGTGCTTAGCGCTTTGCTTGTTGCATTTACCTGAACCTCACCACTGCCATGGTGTAAAGTATGAGAAGCCCCAATAACCCTCAAGTGCTAATATCTGGGAAGAAGTTTTAGTGACCAAGTATCCCCTCCACGTTTTGGTTGTCACTTCATCATGACAACCTTGGGAAAGAGTGAAGAATTGAGGCTCGGGGAGGTTAGGTAACTTGCTCAAAGTTACCCTCAAGGACCTCGGCCCTCCAAACCCCATGTCAGTCTGCTGGGTCGGACTTCTCTGCTGCTATTGCCTCCTGGATAGAAAGAAGGGCAGTTTTATTTCCCAGATGGGTGACATTGGAGCCTGAGAAATGAAGTCATGGCACAGCCCCAATGAAGTAGAGACATGCACTTTTCTGAGGCTGCCTTCCTGCCGGTTCGTTTCCAATCACTGGTCATTTAAAAATCACCCCTCGCCAAGAGACTGCTCCATAATCCAGTTCACCATGTTGTAGTTGGACCTCTCAGCTCGTCAGAGCGGCTCTACTCACATGCTTAGAGAGCCAGAGAGTGCGGAGGGGCGGAGCACGAACCACCCAGACTAGGGCAGGGAGGAAGGAGGGGCAGGCAGAGGGGATGCCCCACAGGGACGGCCTCAGCCCCTCCCTGGACCAGCAGACAAACCCAGCATTCATGGCAGGGCCCGCAGCTGCCAGCCCTCAGAGCCAGCTGACACAGCTTCTGGGGTTCAGAGGCCAGATGCTCTGTGGCTAGGAATTCGCCAGAGAACAGAGGGCAGGGGGCTTCCCTGCCTGTGCGGCAAAGCTGGTGTCCAGCAGAGAAAGGAAGAGGAGGAGCAGGTACAGGATAGCCACATGTGTCATGCCCATGACATGGTTACATCCTTGATGACTTGGTTAACACTTAAAAGTTAGAAAGGGGGGAGGAAACTGAGGTCCTGGGAAGAGCGACTTGCCCAAGATCACGTGGCTGAAAGTGGTCTTAAATCCCAGACCTGTTAGTTCCAAAGCCTCTGTGCTGTGATGACAAGGGAAGGACGCTCCCCAGGCCCACCTCGTGCCCCTGGTGAGAGGGCACCTGCTGTCCAGGGCTCTGCCCACTTGGCCACTGAACTGGCAGAATTTGTGGCTTTGTGGAGCTCCACTCTACCCTGCTCTCGTATTTGGACAAAATAGCGTGCAACGACGCCTGGGTTCTTTCCTCTTCTCTCAGTGAAGCCCAGAAAGGGGCAAGGACTTGACCAAAGTGACAGCATCTGGATTGACAGAGTCATTTGTGCTCCAAGACTGGGAACAGGAGATGAGGATCAGGGGAGGCAAGGGTTGAAAAAACATAAAACATCTTCACAGAGAAAGAACTTTTTGAGCTAAGCCTAAAAGAAACATTTGATGTCAACAGATTGCAGATTGCATATAAAGAAGGGCCAGGGACCAGGAGGAGAGAAGAAAATGGACAAATTTCAGAAGGTGAGAAGTAGATTGGGAAAGTCACAAGTACTTCTGTTTGCCTGGAGGGTACTGCAGAGAGAAGGGGCAGCACAAAGTGAATTTGGTTGAGGCAAAGCCATTGTCAAACTGGACATAAGACGTTGGTAATGGGAAGGCCGTGAGAGCTAGGCTTAGAAGAGAGAAACTCACAAGGAGCCATTACAGCCAGCTTGGGGAAAAAATTCTTTAATTTGTAAAAAGTATTCTCCAGCTGTATTTCTCTAAATAAGGGACTTCCTATTCTTTGGAATAGAGCAGGACTAAACTTGAAGCCCAGGTCCTCTTCTTAAAGTTTGTGGAGCCCTGGCTGAATTATTCAGCTTCTCTAACACTTAATTTCTTTTCTTTCCTTTGTTGTGTGTGTTGTTTTTTTTTTACATATACATGTGTTTATTTGATGTCCACCTTTTGCTTTCACAAAACCAAAAAGGCTTAAAATTTAACACCAGTAACAATGTCTAAGATAAGGACTAGAAACAAAAACCTCATAAAGGATGAACAAACATAAATACATTCAGAAGAGAAATCAGATGATTGCTGCAATGAAATATTCAGCAATAATAATAATAATGCAAAAAAAGTGACATTCACACTGTCAAATAAGAGTGTGTCCATTACAGAATGCTTTGACTCTGAGGTTCAGTATGGAGTCATCAGTTAACTTCTTATTTTTTTTTTCCAAAGTCTCAAAAAATAGACAACTAATATTTATAACTTAATTTCTTTATCTATAAAGTGGGGATCCTCAAATGTCTCCTCCTGGGCAATTGTGAGAAAGGGAAGTACGTGGTATAAAATATGTTGAGAGAGTCCAAGGTCATGGTTAGTGGCCAATGATTGCTACACAAAACGATGATAATGATGATGTGATGAAGAAGAGGAAGAAGGAGCAGTGGGGGTGGTGGCAGCAGCACAGGAGGGAAGGCGAGGAGGAAAAGAAAAAGGACTGTTCAGATGAGGCAATTAGAGAATTCTGTTGCTAGAGGACGTGTCCTGCAATGGGGAGACCATGGGCTGGCAAGGCCCTGTCCCCACTACCCTCCTCCTTTTGTCCTAGCGTCTGAAATATTTTCCTACATTTCTGGGTAACACAACCCCATGCCCAATGAGGCCCATCTAAAGTCTGTGCCACCACTTTTAGGGACATGCTGTCATCCTTCCTGGGCCCCCTTCTTGGCATGGGCCAGTTTTGCTCATAGTCTGCGTGCCTTAGCTCTGCCTTTGAAGCTTCAAAGCCATTACCTTTCTGCTGATCCCAAGGCCCCACCCCAGGTCATCAGAACCCCAGGAGTAGCATGGATAGAGACATCCCCCCAGGGCCTAACCCAAATAAGATGTGAGGTGGGGGGGTAAGGGGGGTAAGAGAGAAAGAGAACTCTCCTGCAATGGGCATCAGAGCCAGAGGCCCCACCATGCTTCTGTGCTAACACTGGCCACCCATCACTCCTCCTTAACACCAATTGGCCTTGTGATTGCCTCCCCTACACCCTGAGCCCTCTGAGACCTCAGTCCTACTCCAACAGTTTTCAAGAAAATTGATGCTCTTGGAAGGAAGTATTTGAGCAGGCTCAGCCTCTACCCCATCCCCTGTAGACAAGCTGCAGCTTCAGGAGAGGCCCAGAGAGCCCAGAGAAGTGCTTCCTGAGCCTTTGGGGGGGGAAGGGGGGCACCTTCACTGCCTCCCCCAGTCACCTCCACCTGGCAGGACACAGAGACCTTTTTCCAGGTTACACCCCATCCCCAACATCCACCATAGACCCCACATGAATAAACGCACACAGTCACTTTACCTTTCTCTTTTCAATTTCTGAATCATTTCAGAGGCTCTGGAACCAATCTTCCCAGATCTCTCAAGTACAATCTCAGAGGATTAGAATCCCAACAGACCTCATTCCCACAAAGAAGAGGCACGTGCTGCTTTGAAATGTGCTTTGCTCTCTCATTTATATCCGCCTTCTCTCCCTCAAAAACAAATCCTACGGTGTATTTAGAGTTTGCTAGGCCTTTTTAGACATTCCCCATCATTTGATTGCCACCAGCCTGATGGACACATGATCATACCCATTTTACAGGTGGGGAGACCCAAAGTGCTGGGAAAGTACATACCACACCCACTTCATGCAGGCAAGGAAGTGGCAGAGTCCAGATGTGAAAACCAGAAGTCTCGGGGAGGGAGGGAAGCTTTTAATAAGATCTGCATCAGGCCTCAAAAGGCCAACTCATTTTTTACCTTCTCTGAGTCTGCTTTCCTGCTGTACCCTGCCGTGGCAGAGAGAGAGTCCCACTGGGATTCTGGGAACCAGCTAGTTCCTGGAGGTGGATTTCCCAGTGCCAATCCCATGAATTGCTCTGTACTTTCAGAAGCTTCCTCCAGGTAGGAGGCAATGAATTCCTCCTACCCTTCCCTCCAGCCTGCTTCCAGAGATGGCCAGGGTCTTTAAGCAGCCTTGCCTAGGTATTGAATAGGAAGGAACCAGGCCCCTCCCTCTGAGCGTTCCCTGGACAGGAGAGTGACCCTTAGTGGACGCCTGGCTCTTGCACTTGCATTTCTCCATATGTTGGTTCTCTGTAGCCCGAATCTGCGTGTTCTAGGCTAATTTGTTGGAAAGCAGAGCATGGCACGTCCGCCTTGTGGCTTGTTTTGCCAGAGCTGCTAGGCTGCCTATTTGGTGAATTTGTTCTTTGGGCAGAAAAGGCGGTTACGGCGGAGCACTGTGGGAGCAGAACATGCTGAAAATCTCCTACCCACTGCAAGCCAGGTGGCTCATCCCAGCTGGATTTGCCAGTGTGTGGGCTCACTCCTTTCTCTCTGTAAGTGGCAGAGACTAAGCCTCCCATCAGCCTGTCCGCAAGATGGATGTCCTTGGGGTCATGCTGCCAGGCCTTGCTTATGCCATCAGCAGGTACTAGAAATAGTCCTCATCACCATCACGATGGCATCACTTCTGACCCCACATTCCTCTAGTACCTCCATCTAAGGAATCCAGGCCTCCTTGGGTGATGGCATGCAGAAATCTGATTAATTTAGTTTGAATGTGGCTTACATGGCTGAAAGGAAAAGAATTTGGGGACAACCAGATACTCTTCCATGGTGCCAAAGCACTCCATGTGCCTGTACTAAGAACATGCTCCCAAGAGAGGTCGTAGAAGAAAAGGCTTAAATCAATGACCACCACAGGAGTGATAGTAATCCTGCTTTAGTAGGAAGGACATTGACTTCGGAGCCATGCAATCTGAGCTGGGGTGCCAGCTCTGCCTCCTACTTAGCCATGTGACCTGGGCGGGCTACGTGCTCTGCCTCCTACTAGCCATGTGACCTGGGCGGGCTACGTGATCCCACGGCTGCTCTGTTTCCTCATCTGTAACATGGAGTGATGATTACTACACTGCTGGGTTTTTATGAAGATGAAGTGACATGGCAGCAGAAGAGTACTGCACGCACCGCACAGCATGTGCTGACTTTTTAATTAAAGTGTCTTCCTGCGCCTCCTGTCATCTGACCCCCATGACAGGAGTGGGCAGGGCAGGCTGCAGTTAGCCCCCTTTGCAGCAAAGAAAAAGAAACCTCAGGAGGTAAAGTGACTTGTCTGTGGTCACACCGCAAGGAAGGGAAGTGCAAGGACTTGACATTGTCTGATTGCTACCTCTGGGCTGTTTCCAATTAGGTGACTCAGGCTCATAAATCACCTTCCCAAAGCATTCAGCTCGTTCTCAAAGTGCATTCAGGTACCAGAGACACACTGTGCCTTTAACTCTTACTGGCCTTCCCCCTATCAAAGTCCACCATTCCTGGGGAAGTCAAGATTAGGGTGGGGACTCCTGGTGACCCTCCTGGAGACCCTCTCAGCAATTTGGCACCTCTGGTTGGGACTCTTTCCACCTGGGGTATTTTGATTCTCTGGGGTCTTCTTGTAATTATTCCAATTGTTTTACTCCCCACCAGAGATGGTCTTCACTGGGAAGCGAAGCAGGGGGCCTTGATCGCATGCACCTCTGCCTCACTTTCACCATCCTGCAGAACAGGAAGGGTGCCTAGTTGCATCTGGATGGTTTAAGTGCAGGTGAGTGCTACCTGAGGTGCAAGGTCCTTAGTGAGGACATTGCCTTCCCAGGCTATGCAGTGCCTGCTGCCCAGATCCCTGTCCGGGGCCTCCCTTTGGGAAGCTGGTACCATGGCAGAGAGTCCTGAGCTAATATGGGTGAAAGAGGAGCAGAGGAGTGGAAACAGCAGAAGCAGAGAGAGAACCTCCATCACCAGGGAGGAGGGAGGTCAAGAAAGTGGCCAGAGAAGCAGCATCTAAGTAAAGGAGAAGATGAAGCCTGAAGTGGGGCAGGAAACAAGACGTGAAGCGTGCAAAGGACCAGTCGTGAGACAGAAAGTAGAAAGTGGTGGAGGTAAAGGCAAGCAGCTCAGTAACAAGGCTGCAGAAACGCTGTCCTTGTTTGTTCTGGTTATCTAACGCTGCCTAACAAATTGCCCCAAAACCTAGTGATGTAAAACTATTGTTTATTAAGCTTATGCACTCTTTAGGTCAGGAATTCAAATAGGACACAGCAGGGAAGACTTGTCTCTGGTCCCCAGCGTCTGGGCCCTCTGCTGGAAACCTCCAGGGCTGGGAGCTGGAATGATCTGAAGCTTAACCTATCAGTGGCTGATGCTGGAAGATTGCAGACAGTCAGCAGCTGGGACTTCATGGCTTCTCTTTCTGTATCCGCGTGGCCTTTGCATGCTGTCTCTCCAACATGGCAGCTTTGGGGTGCCATGGCAGCTTTGGGGTGCCCACACTTACTACCTGTCAGCTCAGGGTCACTGAGGTGCATGTTGATAGCCGGTGGAAACCACTTTACTTTTTACCACCTAGACTCAGAAGTCATGCAGTGCCCTTCCCCTGTGTCCCACTGGTGAAGGTGCTTTTCAAGGCACACTGTGTTTAAGAAGAGGGATCATAGATATCACTTCTTGATGGAGTATAATGCCACACTATAAGAAGAATATAGCATGGCGGATGAGATAAATATCCACAAGTCCATCTTGGAAAATATAATCTGCCACCTGAGCCAGCTTCCCTTCTCTGTGGTTCTGTCTCATGCTACAGCAGTCAGTTTGGGTGGAGGAGTAAAAGCACAGACACTGGGCCTCCCCTTGAGGGAGGCCTCCCCTTCTCTTCCTTTCAAGGGGACTAGAGAAGAGAATACCCAAGCTTGGACAAGGCTGGTGCTTGGCATGTCCCTTTAGAGAAGGATAAAGCAAGTTCCAAGAGCCTCACTGTCATGGATAAGAGCTCCATACCCTTCTGTCTCAGCTAGTTTATAATTGTGTTTTGTGGGGTTGCTGGCAACTTGGCGGTCTTGTCTTTGTCAATTTCACCTAGTTTAAAGATCCTTCTGAAAACAAACCCTATGTCAATGAGGCTGAAAAAGACAAAAGGAAGGCTTCTGATTTTGCTCATAGCTGAGTCAGAGACAAGGAGGAGCAGGTGCCCCTGATGACAGGCACGAAGGGGCAGGGATCAGAGTAAGCCCCCAACGGTGGGGCAGGGGGCTAACACAGGGCAGCAAAAAAGCAGGTGCTCGACACTACAGGTAACTCTCTGTTCAGCTTGTCTTAGCTCGGCCCTGGAGCATGGTGTCTCTTGATCCAGTGAGATTCTCTTACAGGTAAAAGCAACCAAAGATCAAAGTAGAAACACCTCAAGAGAGAGGTGAAACTTGAGGGGAGCAGTGCCCTGCCCTGGTACTCCTTTCCACACCCGAATGTTCCTCGAGGGAGTTTGTCAACTTTAACACACTTTCATTCTCTTTTTCTCTTCTCTGACCTGCCCTTCACATTCACCTCTGAGCCTTTGGTCTTTTCCCTTCTCAACCCACCCTCTGAAGAATGTATTTCCTAAGAGTTCCCTGAAGGAAACTCCGCAGAAGCACCAGCATGAACCACAGAGTGACAAAGAAACAACAAAACACACTCCACTACCCTGCAAAGTTGCTAACTGAGCAGGCCCTACGGACGCTCTTTGGCTTGCTGAGTTCTAGTGATTCTCATAGCACCCAGCACACAGGTACGCACAATGTTTGCTAAGTTCCATAAGCACAGAGAAATGCTTAGTCCATAAAACAGCAAAAGTAACATTCGCTACCCACAGCACGTGCTGCCCAAGGGAGTGTGCTCATGGTTAACGTTTCTTCATAGTATTCTTTAATGAGGGGTACAAGGTTCTCAAGAACCTAAAGCCCAAGTCCATTGCCGTCCAGTACCCATAGAAATACCATGACTTTTAATGTTACATTGAATTTTTGAGGGGTCATTTCTATATTCAATTTTAAAAAGTCTTTGTAGACTATTGCACTGTGCTAGGCCCTAAAGATAAGAGAATTCGTGTTTTTAGGGGGAAAGTAATCAGATAAAGAAACATTGTAGTGGGTGTTATAATAGAAAACACTGTAGCTACAGAAGCATAAGAAAGGATCTCTGATCTCAATTCCAGGGAGGAGGTCTCAAAGAGGGCTTCCTGGAGGAGGTGACAGCTGAACTGAGTTTTGAGTAGTGAGGAGTTGGCCAGGAAAATATGAGAAGACACAGGAAGGATGGTGCATGTGCCAGTACCAAGGTGTGAGGAAATAGGTTGCCTTCAAAGACCTGAGCTAAGCCCCGGGCATCTAGAGAGGGGGGTGGGGAAGGATATAGGGAAGGAGATGAGGCTGGAGAGAAAGAGATGGTGGAGAATTCTAAATGCTGTACCCAAGAGTTTGGCCTTTCTCTACATCACACAATCATAAAACTAGCTTAAAAATTGAGATTTCTTTAGGATAAAGTCAAGGAATCAACAGTCACTAAGATTAGTTCAAAGTCCCCCACACCGCCATGGGAGAGTCAGCGAGCTAGAAGCAGGCGGCCTCTGCTCTGCTTCTAGCAAGATCAGCCTTGCCAGCCCAGTTGCTGATGCTGCCTTCAGCTGCCACCTGGCTGCTCCAGCCTGCCAGAGCTGACCAACCCGAGCTGGACCTGCCTGTTCCTTCCTGCTCAGCTGGGCAGTTGTCGGAGCCACGCTGGACAAGTCCTATCATGCCAGTGCCCTTGTTCCTGACATTCCCCTGCAACCAAACCTTAACTCAATAGGATATGTTTTTCCTTCTCACTCTGACTACTCTCAGCTACTGTGCTTGCTACTTGGTGATGGCTGATTGGGTATCTTAGAAATACGGGCAATGAAATAATAAGGGGATAAAAGAGGATTTGGGGGGAATCTTCAGGCTCAGCCTGTTGTGATAGTTAACAGCCAGGGAAGGAGAAGTGAGTTCTCCAAGAAAAAAGACTCCTCTGAGGGACTTGTAACTCTCAGGCCAGGGAACAGCTCAAGGATAGCCTCCTCTGGTGACAGACACTGACAGGCTGACAAACACAGGGAGTAACAGACACTCACGACTTGAACTTAGAATTATTTTTAGACAACGCCCCAGAACTGCATAATGAATTGAATCTCTAAAGGGAGATGTATTCAGTCATCCAGCAGCCCTACCCAAGTACCCCCCACGTGTCGGACTCCACAGGAAACACTAGGAAGCCAACAAGGAAAAAAAAGACCTAGCTCCCTAACCAAGGAGCCTGCATCCAAATGAAAGAGGTGGATGACACATTCAATAATTATGTGGCATGTAAAGAACTCAAACAGGGCTGAGCAGCAGGTGCTGAGGAGGCACAGAATAGGACCTCCAAGTGTCAGGGAGGTACCCACACTAGGAGCTGAAAAGTGGGTGGGAGTTAGGACAAGTGGGCACACGGGAGGTGGCCAGGGGTGGGAGGGTCTATGTGTACAAAGTTAGAGACATCCAAATATGTTTATGAAACCGTGGTCACACAGAAGCAGAGAGGCGATGACCAAGGGCTCTGTCATAATGCTGTGTCCAGGAAGGGCCTCACATCCATGTGAAAGAGCTTGGCATTGACCCCGTAGCCCTGTGGCTGAGTTTTAAGCAAGGGGAGGAGAATAGCCTGCTCAGAGGTGGGTCTTAGGAAGAAAGATCACCCTCCATACTTGATTAGGAAGTGGGGTTGGAGGCTGTGAGACTTATTAGGAGGGCTTCACAGTACTCAGACACTGTAAGGAATGGGTCTTCGTGGCTAAGCCATCGATTACCTCCTGAAAACTGCCGCGAAACCTCTCTAAAGACGCCAAGAGAAATCTGTGGAATCATAGGATTTGGTTTGCAAGTCCCATTTTGACCCATCTTGAGTCATCGAAAAGCTATCTCATTTCTGAAAATGATGTTGAGAGTTACAGATCATCAAGTCCAACTCTCCTTTATATCAGAATGAGAAACGGAGGTCCGGAGGAGGGAAGAGGCTTGTCCAGGGTCACTCAGTTACAGCACTTTTCCTCCAAGTGGCCCCTCCACCTAACACCAGAAAAGCCATCAAGTGCTGCAGGAAGAGCCCCAACTGTGAGTTCCCAGCTGGTCCTTCTTCTTGTTCACAGCGTCTGTTCCAACAAGTCACTGTCCCTCCCTGAGCCTCAGTTTCTCCATATGCCAAAGGACAGCACTGGACTGCAAGGATCTCTGTGATTACTTCCAGATCTGACATCTGCTGTGGCCATTATCTCATGAGGAAAGAAAGCTAAAAACCAAAGCAGCCTCGCGCAGACTGTCTCCAGCCACTTACTAAGGGAGGCCGGTGGCAGGTGGTGCCCAAAGCCCAGGTGTCTGTCCCAGAAAAGGGTGGCAGGAGGCAGGAAGTGGCATTAACATTCCCCCAATGCACTCTGGCCCGGAAGCTTGGAGGGCCCAGATGGGAAGCAAACAAGCGAACCCTCTGACGTCGGCAGAGCCGTAGCTCACCTTAGAGAGTGCCGCTGCTGCTCCCCTGTTGCCGTGGCAACTTTTCTCTGGCTTCTCATTTCCCAGGACTCAGCCCCCAGAGTGGGACCCAACTGATGACCCACCAGTGGGGACCAGATAGACCAGTGTGGATGGTGGACAGACACAGCCTTGGTGATTAATGGCCCAGGCCACACAGCTCACAATGCAGGGCTGGGACTCTGACCCAGGTGTGTCCAGCTGCTGTCCTCCCAGCAGAGCTTGGGAAGAGGTGGGAGCAGAGAGGAGGATTTTTTTTTACATTACAAGTCACCCTGGTATTATAAAAACTCAGCTTTTCTCTAACATCATTGTAGCAGGCAATAGAGAAGCCCCTGCCTGCTACTCCACAATGAACTTGCTATGTGACCTTGGGCTGGTCCCTAAACCTTCCCAGGCTCTGCTTTCCAAAACTGTAAAATGCAGCTAAGGATTCAGTTTGGAGGAAGCAGGCTCTCTCCTGCTCCACCCAGTGCCTAGGGCTCTATGAGTGAGTCAATTGAGACTTTGTTTTTTTTTTTTAAATAATTAAGACATTTAAAGATTCTCTGTTTGGGAAATGACAGTCTTCTGAAATGTAAAGGTTTACTAGTGACCTCATTCTCCTTCTTAAATGCATTAATTGTGCATTTAAGAGCTAACTTTCTGGGCATTTTTTCCCTTATAGGAAAAAAAAAAAAAATACTTTAGAGGCTCATATGTTTGGCAACTGCCAATTTTAAACCAGGAGGAAGTAGAAGCAAAGCATTTCTAAAATTCTTGTCAAAGTCATTAAGAGGATTCTTCCTATCAGACATCAATTTACACATAGACACAGTTTTAGGAAGACATCTATTTGTGTAAGGTGGACAATTGCAAAGCTGATATGTCACCCCCTTGGAATAGTATCAAATCATTTTCCCTACGTAGTCAGTAGGTGCTCAAAGGGTGCCCACTCTGGTGATTCTTATCCAAATGCACCTGTTCCATGTCAGGCACTGTACTGGGTGATGGGGACACAGCGGTACCGCGGACACAGCGGTACCGCGCTTGGTCCCTGCCCTGCAGGCACACACCGTGCGGAGGAGACAGTGCAGGGGTGATTCCTCCCCATCCTTGGTCTTTGCAACTTTCCAAAATACTGTGAGTAAGGCATTACTACTTCCATTTCAGAGGTGAGGTACTATGCTCTCCAGTTAAAGTGCCCTCTTACCTGCAAGGTCTTTGCTATCACCCCATTTGGACTCCTGGCCTTCCCTCCTGTGTTCCCCAACATGCCTGAAGCTTTACCCGCAGACCTGACCCTCCTGGTCTCAGACTGAAAGACCTATAGTAGCCAGCTACCCTCTACCCCAAAGCCTGTGATTATGAAACTTCAGGAGATGACATGGCAGACTCCAAGCCCGACACACACACACCCTCCCCAGCTCCTTCCTTATCTTTCTCTCCCATCTGACTGTATTATAATGTCACCACTTGTTTGCTTATCCAGACCCCTCCCTTCCAAATGCTTCTGAAGCCCTGGTCCCTGGACCACTGGAGCATTTACAGAAATGCTTCGAAGAGTGCAAGAATCCCTATAGTTTCCTGCAAAAACATGGTTGAATGAGAATAAGTACATTGTCAGGGGAAAGGGGTTAGATCATTCATCAGATTCCCCAAGGGGGTCAAAGCGCCTATAATTTTGGAAATCACTACATGGGTCCCCTCCTTGTTCCTGTTTCCTCTTGCTACCACCTAGTTTACTACCTGAGGTTTAACACGTAGCAAAACTAGCACTGACCCCTAAATCCCCCTCTTAATGAAATTTGTTTAGGAGGGAAAGAGACAAAGTAGTTGAAGGGACCGTAAACCCAAGTGAAGGTTAAGAAGGAGAAAAGACTCAAATCGATACAGACCTACTGGAGGTGCCAGCTACAAAGGGAAGCCAAAGGGGCAGGAGTGAGAAGGGAAAGGTATTGTTACTGTAGCAAGGGCAGGGACTGTTCTGAATGTCTGACTTTAGGATTTGCAAGTTGCAGAGTCACTGGGGTGATGAAAAGAGCTCTAGACGTGGAAACCGTGGAAACCGGAGCCTTGGCAGCTACACTGGTAGGACCCCGGGAAAGCCTCTGCAAACCTCAGTTACTTCATCCGTAAAATGGGGATATCGTGCTGGCCACTCTTCCACAGTTGTCATGGAGCTCAGATACAATGCTGGGAATTATTACAAATAGGGCAATTGCACCAACATGGGTCACAGATCCCAATGTTAAAAACCAGACTTCTAAATGTTTGTCGTTGTTAATGTCTCCCGCCTCTGCGTGCCGATGAGTAACCCAACACTGCCAATAGATGAAGCTATGTGGCTATTACTCTCCCAACCACAGCTTCACCTCTCACCCTCAGGACCACTTGGTACAAGCCACTCCCCTCACTCTGCCCCAGTTTGTTCTCGGTGGTGTCAGCCTTCCTACCAAGGCTTTTAGATTTGTCCTTTACGCCACCATCCCACCTCACCTCCCATGCAGGTTTCCCAGTGTTCCCTCAGCCCAGTTCCCATAATGTTAGGGTCCCTCTGAATGAGGGTGCAGCACAGTTCTGTTCCTCCTTCAGCGCTGGAGTCTCCTGAGCTACATATTCTCCCAGCCTTTTCCTCTCAGAATTTTGCAATCACTAGTGACCACCCCTCCCCAGTCCCCAAAGACTGAGGACGCCAAGGGTCTCAGATCTCCTTGTGCAGACAGAAACTCAGGCCAGAGATCTGAAAGCACTCTGAACCCTGAAAATGGGTCTGCACACCCAGGGCGGGATTGCTGTCCTCTTGATGCGTTTGGGGCAATGCCAAGATTAAGGGACATGTGGGTAAGGAGAAGGTCCCTGGGGATAGTGGGGCTGGTTGAAAGCAAAGGACTTCCTCTTTCCTCCCATCTCTAGGAGACAAGCTCTGGTTAGGGCTCCACCTGAACACAGGTAAAAAATGTATTTATACTTAAGAAAAGCAAGCAGCCATAGATCTTCTATATGGGAAGCCGTTTCCCTTTTATTTCAACAACGTGAAATGGAACCCAGCCAATGAGCCAGAGTGAGAAAGAGATCAATGCAGGATTGTAAAATGGCCGAAGCTAAAAGCTCCATTTAATAAAACCTGAGAAATAAAATCACTAAGAGCAGGTTACTGCCTCGTGCTTTGAAAAGAGAAATTACATATGGGAAAATTGGAAAATGTGCAAGGAAAGAGCTTAGGGTCTTTTGCCCAGAGGTGGGGAAGTGGGCTACAGGCAGAGGCCAAGAGCTGCTCTCAGAGATGATGCTGGAGCCCAGTCAGGAACTGAGCTGCGTACATTGTCATTCATTCCACAGGTATTTATTGAGCTCCTGCTGTGGGCAAGATAGCCACTGGACTTCCCAGCAGGCAGGTTTAACTGTACCACTGTTCCCTGTGCACTGTGCAAACCTTGCAAACTTGCAAACCTTCAGTCATTCAAATTCCTTCCTCACAATGGTCACCATTCCTGCAAGCTGACTGTTCTCTTATTTATTCAACCATTTATTTTGAATTGACTTGGTTTTTCATTTTTTTTTTCCTTTTTTCTTTTTTTTTATTGTTAAATCATAGCTGTGTACATTAGTGCAATCAAGGGATACAATGTGCTGGTTTCATATACAATCTGAAATATTCTCATCAAAGTGTTCAATGTAGCCTTCATGGCATTTTCTTAGTTATTGTAAGTAGACATTTGTATTCTGACTTTAGTAAGTTTCACCTGTACCCGTTCTAAGATGCACCGTAGGTGTGGGCCCACCCATTACCCTTCCTCTACCCTAACCTCCCCCCTCACTTCCCCTTCCTTGGCCCTTTCCCCATAGTCTTGTGCTATAGTTGGGTTATAGCCTGTATGTGAAAGCTATAATTTAGCTTCATAGTAGGGCTGAAAATATTGGATAATTTTTCTTCCATTCCTGAGATATTTGCTAAGAAGAATATGCTCCAGCTCCATCCATGTAAACATGAAAGAGGTAAAGTCTCCATCTTTCTTTAAGGCTACATAATATTCCATGGTATACATGTACCACAATTTGCTAGTCCACTCATGGGTTGATGGGCACTTGGCTTCTTCCATGACTTAGCAATTGTGAATTGGCATGCAATAAACATTCTGGTACAGATGTCTTTGTTATATATTGATTTTTGGTCTTCTGCGTATAAACCTAGTAAAGGAATTATTGGATTAAAGGGTAGGTCTATTTTTTGGTCCCTAAGTATTCTCCAAACATCCTTCCAGAAGAAATGTATTAGTGTGCATTCTCACCAGCAGTGTAGAAGTGTGCCCTTTCCTCCACATCCAAGCCAACATCTCTGGTTTGGGGATTTTGTTATGTGGGCTACTCTTACTGGGGTTAGGTGATATCCCAAAGTAGTTTTGATTTGCATTTCTCTGATAATTAGGGATGATGAGCTTTTTTTCATGTATCTGTAGATCGTGCATCTGTCTTCTTTAGAGAAGTTTCTCTTCAAGTCCCTTGCCTATCCTGAGATGGAATCACTTGTTATTTTCTTGCTAATACATTTGAGTTCCCAGTGGATTCTGATTATTAAACCTTTATCAGAAGTATAACCTGCTAATATTTTCTCCCATTCTGAGGGCTGTCTGCTTGCTTTACTTACTATGTTCTTGGCTATGCAGAAGCTTTTTAGTTTGATCAGGTCCCAGTAATATATTTTTGATAATGCTTCAATTGCCTGGGGTGTCCTCCTCATAAAATATTCACCCAGGCTGATTTCTTCAAGGGTTTTCCATGCACTTTCTTCAAGTATTTTTATAGTTTCATGTCTTAAGTCAAAATGTTTAATCCAGTGAGAGTCTATCTTAGTTAATGGTGAGAGGTGTGGGTCCAGTTTCAGTCTTCTATAGGTTGCCAGCCAGTTCACCCAGCACCATTTGTTAAATAGGGAATCTTTTCCCCACTGAATGTTTTTAATTGGCTTTCAAATATCAAATAACAGTAAGTAGCTGGATTCATGTCTTGGTTCTCTATTCTGTTCCAGACATCTACTTCTCTGTTTTTGTGCCAGTACCATGCTGTTTTGATCACTATTGATTTATAGTACCATCTCAGGTCTGGTAGCGTGATTCCTCCTGCTGTGTTTTTATTGCTGAGTAATGTTTTGGCTATTCGAGGTTTTTTTCTGATTCCATATAAAATGAAGTATTATTTTTTCAAGATCTTTAAAATATGACAATGAAGTTTTGATAGGAATTGCTCTAAAATTATATATTGCTTTGGGTAGGATAGACATTTTAACAATGTTGACTCTTCCCAGCCATGAGCCTGGTATGTTTTTCCATTTGTTAACATCTTCAGATATTTCTTTTCTTAAAGTTTCATAGTTCTCTTTGTAGAGATCTTTCACGTCCTTTGTTAGGTATACTTCCAAATATTTCATCTTCTTTGGCACTTCTGTGAAAAAAATAGAGTTCTTGACTTTTTTCGGCTTGGTTATTGTTGGTATATACAAAGGCTACAGACTTATGGGTGTTGATTTTGTAGCCTGACACATTGATGTATTCCTTGATCACTTCTAAAAGTTTTGTAGTAGAATCCCTAGTGTTTTCCAGATATACAATCATATCATCTGTGAAGAGTGAAAGTTTGATCTCTTCTGACCCTCTGTGGATACCCTTGATTGCCTTTTCTTCCCTAATTGCGATGGCTAAAACTTCCATTACAATGTTAAAGAGCAATGGAGACAATGGGCAACTTTGCCTGGTTCCTGATCTAAGTGGAAATGATTTCAATTTAACTCTATTCAGTACGATATTGGCTGTGGGTTTGCTGTAGATGGCCTCTATTACTTTAAGAAATGTCTGATTTTCTTAAGTGTTCTGATCATGAAAGGATGCTGGATATTATCATAAGCTTTTCTGCATCAATTGAAATAACCATATACTTTTTATTTTTTAGTTTGTTTATGTGCTGAATTATACTTATAGATTTACGTATATTGAACCAGTCTTGAGATCTTGGGATAAATTCCACTTGGTCATGGTGTACAATATTTTTGATGTGTTGTTGGATTCTGTTCATTACAATCTTATTGAGTATTTTTGCATTAATAGTCATTAGTGATTTTAGTCTATAATTTTCTTTTTTTGGGGGGTTTTTCTCTTGTTTGGGGATCAATGTGATGTTAACTTCTTAGAATGTGTTGTGTAATATTCCTTTTTTTTTTTTATATTTTGGAAGCAGTTTAGTAATATAGGTACTAGTTCTTCTTTAAAGGTTTGGTAGAATTCTGACGTAAAGCCATCTGGTCCTTGGCTTTTCTTTTTAGGGAGATTCTGTATAGTTGATGCTGTTTTAGAACTTGATATAGGCCTGTTCAACATTTCCACTTTTTCTGGCTAAGTCTGGGTAGGTGGCATACTTCCAGGTATTGGTCAATTTCTTTCAGTTTTTTATATTTCTGAGAGTAGAGTTTTTTTTGTAATATTTGTTAAGGACTTTTTGAATTTCTGTGGGTCTGTTGTTATTTCATCATTACCATTTCTGATTGACAAAATTAGGGATTTTACTCTTTTTTTTTCCTTGTTAGGTTGGCCAAAGGTTTGTCTATTTTATTGATCTTTTCA
>CAUYPK010068909.1:0-15196 GCA_963574355.1 Loris lydekkerianus
GAAACTGCCTCTACCTAGATACAGCCAATGTGGTACCATGCCACTGGCCCGACCCTGTCACTCACCTCTTCCCCCGCCTTCTTTCCCTGCCCCTCCTTCACAATAAAAAAATAAATAAATTCAAAAAAAAAAAAAAAAAAAGCTATACGTTAATTTGTGGGGCACTTCCACTATGTGCAGATAAAACATGAAAGCACCATTCCTAAGCACCATTCCTAAAGCACCATTTGGACCTTCATTAGATGCCAAATATGCTAATGCCTTGATCTAGGACTTCCAGCCTTCAGAACTGTGAGAAATAAATTTCTGTTGCCTATAAGCTACCTAATCAATGGTATTTTGTTGCAGCAGTGTGAACAGACTAGGCAGAAAAAAACTATTTGACACAGCAGAATTAACTAAGTACAATTATTTCTCATATGTCCCCTGCTCTTACACATATATAACCTCTTTGTATAATCAACACCCCCCCACCCCCCATGGAGTGGTGCATTTGTTACAATTCATCAACCTATACTGATACATCACTATAATCAAGAGTCATAGTTTACCTTGGGGTTCAATGTTGGCATTGAATATTCTATGTGTAATTCTATATATAATTACATATTTCCACTCTCATACTACAGGATGTCCTAAAAGTTACCCCTGAAGTCACCATACATAAGGAAAATGAGACATTGTAGCTAAATGTACTTTTATTTACAAAATGTTCATTACAAAATTTTACAAAATATTGACAAAATAGTCTCTACACATTTGTCACATCTTTGTACAATTTTGTAATTAATGTTTTGTTAATAAAGGTACTTTTAACCACAATTTCCCATTTTCCCTGTGTTTGGTGACTTCAGGGGAGACTTTGGGACACCCTGTAATACCAAACAAAATAGTTTCACTGCCCTAAAAATCCTCTGTGATTCACCCATTCATTCACATCTCACACTGGGTCTGGCAACTCCTGATCTTTTTCTGTCTCCAAAGTTTTGCCTTTTCCAGAATGTACTATGGTCGAAATCATAGAGTATGCAGTTTTCCTTTTTCAGATTGAGTTCTTTTGATTAGTAATACATATTTAAGTTTCTTCTATGTCTTTTTATGGTTTAGTAGCTCATTTGTTCTTCATGCTGAATAGTATCCCGTTGTCTGGTTGCACTACAGTTCACTTATCCATTCACCTACTGAAGGACATCTTGGTTTCTTCTAAGGCCTGGAAATTACCAAAAGTTGCTAAAAACATCCATGTGCCAGTTTTTGTGTGGACATATGGTTTCATCTTTCTTAGGTAAATAGCTAAATAGCAAGACATATGATTGATTAATAGAATGGCAAGAATATGTTTAATTTTGTAAGAAACTGCTAAAATGTCTTCCAAATTTTGCTTTCCCACCATCTGTGAATGAGAGTTCCTATTCCACAGCGTGCTGAGCATTTGATGTTGTCAGGATTTTGGATTTTAGCAGTTGTGATAAATGCATAGGGCTATATT
Organism: Loris lydekkerianus; assembly: GCA_963574355.1. Classification (NCBI taxonomy): domain Eukaryota; kingdom Metazoa; phylum Chordata; class Mammalia; order Primates; family Lorisidae; genus Loris; species Loris lydekkerianus. Next base: position 1,490 of record CAUYPK010068909.1, read on the forward strand.
GTTCTTTAAATTAGCAATTCTCTGCTGACATGATGTGAGCATCTTTTCATGTGCTTATTTTCACCTGAATATTTTCATTGGTGAGATGTTTGTGAAGGTCTTTTGCCAATTTTTTTCATCAGGTAATTTTCTTATTGTTGAGTTTTAGGGATTCTTTGTATGTTTTGGATATCTTGAATTGTAAGAGCTCTTTGTAATATTTGTGTATTTTGTATCACAGGCCCAAGTCTAGAACCTGTTCTATCATTCTCTTTACCATGTCTTTTGCTGAGCAGAAGCTTTTAATTTTAAGGTCATTAAGTTCAGCTTATTGATTACTTGTTTTTCAGTTTGTATCTAAAGAGTCTTGCTATACCCAAGCTCATCTAGATTTTATACCCTGTGAACTTCTAGGACAGCGGTTCTCAATGTTACTACCCACAGCAACTGTATTAAAGACTCGCAGCATTAGGAAGGTTGAGAAACACTGATCTAGGAGTTTTACAATTTTGTGTATTGCATTTAGGTCCATGATCCATTCTTAATTAACTTTTATGTATGTTTAAGGTATGTGTCCAGATTTATTTTTTATCATGAGGATGTCTACTTATTCTAGTACCATTTATTGAAAAGACCATATTTGCTTCATTGTATTGCCTTTGCTTTTTTGTCAATGATCAGCTGACAACATTTATGTGGCTGCATCTGGGCTCTCTGTTCCATTGATCTATTTGTTTATTTTTTCTACCAATACCAGTACTTTCTTAACGAGTGTAGCTTTTATAGATAAGTCTTGACTTTGTGTAGCATCTTTTCTACTACTTTCTTTTTATTCAAAATTATGTTGGCTATTCTGTGTCTTTTGCCTATTCATGTAAACTTTATAATCACTTTGTTGATATCCACAAATTACCTTGTGAGGCTTTTGAGAGGGAGTGCATAAAATTTATAGGTGAATGTGGAAAGAACTGACAACTTGAGAAAATTGAGTCTTCCTGTCCATGAATATAGAATATTTATTTATTTAGTTCTTTTATTTTATACCTCAAAGCTTTGTATGTTTTCTCCCACAGAATGTACATATTTTATTAGATTTATATCTAAGTATTTTACTTTGGGTGGCTTATATGCTAATATAAATGTTTTAGTATTTTTAATTTCAAATTCCACTTAGTCATTGATGGTATATGGGAAAGTGAATGAATTTTTTTTATATTAACTTTCTATTATGCCACTTTGCCATTATTACTTATTAGGTATGGGAGGGTTTTTGTTGATTGTTTCAGATTTTCTAATAGACAATCATGTCACATGTGAACAAAGTTTTATTTCTTCTTTATCAATCAATATGCCTTTATTAATTTTTCTTGTCTTCTTACATTATCTAAAACTGCCAGTAAAATGTTGAAAAGAAGCAGTGGGAGGAAACATATTTTCTTTGTTCCTGGTCTTAGGAAAAAGCTTCTAATTTCTCACCTTGGTACATTTTTCTTCATGTATCTCCTGCTTGATCTTTGTTGAGCTTCTTGGATATGAGGATTTTTAGCTTTCATTACATATGGAGAATTTGAGGTATTATTGTTCCAATTTTTTTCTTCTGTTCCTTTCTCTTCTGTCCTTCAAGGATCTAACTTCTGTATTTGCTGTGTAATGCCCTGATACTATGTTTATTTTTTAAAAGTCTTTTTTTTTCTGTGTATTTTGTTTTGTATGGTTTCGATTACAACATTAAAGTTCACTAATCTTTTCTTTTGCAGTGTTTTCTCTGCTGTTCATTATATGAAGTTTATTTATTTATTTTTTTATCATATTGCTTTCCCTTCTGTAGAAATTCAATATATATCATTTTATGTTTTCCATGTTTCTCATTAACATGCTGATTTTCCCTCTTCTTTCCTCAACACATGAAATAGAATGCCTCCTACTTATTATATTGTCTTTGTCACTATAGGTTTAGTTTCAATTAGCTGATTTTGTCTCAATAGTTGTACTTTCCTGCTGATTCTCATGTGTGGTACTTTTGAGTGCATGTCAGACATTTTGATTTTACCTTGTCATGTTCTGTATACTTTAAACATACCTTAGATAGTCCCCAACTTGCAATGGTAAGACTTAGTATTTTGAGTTCATGAGGGATTTATCAGGGTGCCACCCCATTATAAGCTGGGGAGAATATGGATTAACAAGATTTGACTTAAGATTTTTTGACTTTATAATTGGTTTATCAGGATGTTAAATGGATTTTTGACTGAAGACATTTTTGATTTGTGATGAATTTATCAGGATTTAGCTCCATCATAAATGTAGGAACATTGGTACTTTAGGTATTCTTGAGCTTATTAAATTATTCACTGTATTTTCCACTCCCATGACCAAAATAAATACATATAGATTTACTCAAAATGGAGAAAATTCACTCTAGATGCTTTGATTCCACAACACTGCCAGTTGAATGTTAATCCAGCTTTTGGATTAAACATGTTTTTGTCTAAATGATTAGACTCACATAGGCACAATAAGGAGAGAATAACAAAATTCATACATATAGCAATTTACATTTCAATATATTTTCATATAAAACAATGAAAATAGGATCATTGCAGTTTGAGGGTTTGAGACATTTCATAATTTAGAAGATTTCCTTAGTAATTTATTTTGTATAATGACATTGGATGCTAAAAGGGAAAACAATTAACTTGGAAGGTAACATTTTTAGAGACATATCTCAATCTATATGTATTATGAACTTTGCTCTCTATATTAGTTTATATAAATACAAGTAGCATCTTCATATGCTATACACTCAAATGTATATTTGTATACATGTTATATATAAATTGTATTTAACCCATCTTAACTTTATAATGAATTAAGTAGTGAAGTTAGATTACAATACATAAATATATTTTAGTTAAAAATTACAAAATTGGTTACAACACAAATGCTTGCCTTGTCTAATTCAACTATGATAATGAAATGCTGATGGTGGGCAATATCTGAAAAATTTGCATAACATACAAATAACTTTGCACATGTATACATTTTATCAGATTATGGCTAGATCCTTGTAGGAAGTCCTTGACTTGTTTCTTTGTCATTATGCAATTTTATCATTCAATAATTAAGAGCTAGCCAAATGTTATTCCTAATGAAAAAAATGTCATTTAGCTAACTCTGGAACTGAGCACTATTTGTGAGTAGTTTGTATTAAACTAGATGGGCATAATTTAGAAAGTTATTTTGTTCTTACATTCAGTGTATCAGATATTTATTGAGTATATACTTAGGAGTTCTATTGCTCAGTCATAAACATCTATATATGCAGCATTAATAGATGTTGTGAAACAAATTTTCGAAAGAAAAAAAAAGCAGTTCACTTAAACAAATTGTCAATTTCTATTAAAGCAGAACATACTCAAGTACTATGACTTAGCAAATCTATACTTGGGATTTATTCAAATGTGCACCAGAAGACATACACAAGAATATTCAGAATAATATTACTTAAAACATTGGCTAAAATCGTAAGGAATCTAAACCCCAATTAGCATTAGATTAGATAAACAGAGAGGTATATTTACAAAATGGAATATGATACAGCAATAACAAAGCTACTTGCAAAAGCATGGGTGTGGGTGGTGCCTGTGGCTCAAAGGGGTAGGGCGCCCGCCCTATATTCAGGAGGTGGCCAGTTCAAACCCAGCCCCGGCCAAAAACTGCAAAACAAACAAAAAACTCTCAAAAGCACTGGTGGATATCACTAATTATTGAGTGAAATAAGCTAGCGGTAGCATGTATACTGAATAAGTCCACTTTTAGGATACTCAGTAGCAGGAAAATTAGTCTAAGGTGATAACAGGTGGAACAGTGGGCATTTTGGGAGATGGTGGTTAGATTTTTGGTTCTAAATGGTGGTTAAATTTAGCAGTAAATTGAATAAATGTATACTTATGCACGTTATATTTCAATAAAACATAAGTTTAAAAATAATATGCCAATTATAGAAAAAATTTCTGTGGTTTGAGTGGAAACTGTGGATGATAGGAAGGTCAGGGAGAATATTTCCTTCATTTCCTTCAGTCTTAGAACTCATTCTTTTTCCTATATTTAGTGGTTCGGCATTAGCAACTTGCCAGCACAGCCCCTAAATCCCCGAGTTTCACAAACTTCTTGCCCGGGGCTCCTCCGGCCGGGGGTGGGTAAGGATGGACGTGTACCAGCACGCAGGGACAGAGAGCGAGGACTCAGAGCCCTCCCAAGACTTCACAGGACAAAGGGAGCTGCAGAAACAATAGCAAAACCGTGGGGAGACGGAGTCGCCGAAGCTCCACGCTAGTTCCCGGGACTTCAGCAGAGGCTCCCTGGACAGCGCCAGGGCGACCTCCGCTGGTCTGGGCCACCGGACCCGCAGGTAACCTGTTAGTCCCAGAGTGCGGACAGTCCCTTGCTCAGGAAAGGGCTGCTCTCCGCTGGCTACAAGCGAGTTCAAACCCTTGAATGCTGAACAAAGACTCAATCGTTTTTTTCTTCTTAAAAAAAAAAAAAAAAAGGAAAAGAAAAGAAAATCCAAATTCAGAGCTAGCCAGAGCCGGTGTGCCCCGCCTGGAAGTGCAGCTCGGGAGCGCGCGGACTCACTCCTCACCGCCCAGTGCTCGCAGGGACGCGGCGCTGGACAAGTCCCCGAGGGCAATAAACTTGGCCGGACTAGGAGGAAACCGATGGAACCCAAGCGCGGGCTGCTCTTTTCGGACTACCTGGGCGCATGAAAACGCCACTGGGCTCTCCCGGGAAGGACACGATGCCCCCCACGTCTCTTTCCAATCTCTCCCTGGGCAGTTTCCTTCCCGAGGTGTCGGGAGGGGCTTCCCCGCCCGCCCCCGACGGGGCCACCGCCCAGCTGGTGGTCCGCTGTGTGGTCCCGTCCCTCTATCTGCTCATCATCGCGGTGGGCTTGCTGGGCAACGCCGTCCTGGTGAAGACCTTCGTCGCCAACGGCGCCCTGCGGAGCGTCCCCAACCTCTTCATCTCCAACCTGGCGGCAGGGGACTTGCTGCTGCTGCTGACCTGCGTCCCCGTGGACGCCTCGCGCTACTTCTTCGACGAGTGGGTGTTCGGTGAGGTGGGCTGCAAACTGATTCCGGTCATCCAGCTCACCTCCGTGGGGGTTTCCGTGTTCACGCTCACTGCCCTCAGCGCCGACAGGTAAGGGGACAGGTGGCAGTGGGGTGGCCTAGGAAAGCGGTGAGAGAGGTGAGGGAGAAGCTGCACCCCAATGCACCGCTGCAAAGAAAGACTGGGGACGGAGAGGGGTAACGCACCCAGAGGTACATGGAGTTTAAAAGGACTGAGATGTGAGACTTGAAAATAATTACTATTAAAAAAAACAATTACAATTACATTTGAAAGTGCATATCCTAGGCCGCCCCCAACACACTCTGAGAATCTTTATTGTCTATTTCATACGAAAGCTATAGAATAAACGTGCAAAAGTGCAACTATGTTTTAGAAGCTTTTTGTGTATGTACTTCTAAAATCTTAGAAGTGTACTTTCCTTATTCAGTAGAATAATAATCTGATAAGCAAGAATGTCTGCTTTAATATTAGGTGAATGTTTAATTTGAATTTTTTCAAATCAAGAGACGAGTATTCATATTTATTAACTGAATTCTGCTATGTATTTGAAGCAAAGCCAATTAGAATAATAAATATTCTTCAGACAGATGACTTTTCATATTCTTCTTGTTTAATACCTGAACAAATGATTGCTTTGGACAGGTAGGTATAATCAAATTTTAGTATCTTAAAACAATATTGTCAAAATAATCCTTGATATCAGATCTGCTTTTCACATATTTTAAGGGTGTGAAGTATTCATTATTCTGCGGAGCAACTAGTTCAAGGGTGTCATTTTCCAGATATAGAGATTGAGGCTCAGGGAATGTAATCTCTAGTGGAAGAGCTGGGAAGAAAACTGGGCCCCCCTGACTCAGAGTGATATTCCAAGCTCTCTATAATCATGCTTTTGGCCATCTAAGTTGGAGGAAGTGTCTGGGTAGGGTTGGGGCAAAACATACAGTTAGGATCATTACATGGAGATGTGCTCTTATTCTCCCTGGTTTTATCGCTCTTTAGATAAACAATTTAACATAGATATTAATTAGATGGTGTTTACTCTCCTTTTTAATTTACATATTAAATTATTAGTGAAAAAGAAGTCTGGATCTGAATTTCCTGGTATTTGCAATAATACTCTTGCATTACTTTGGCACTGAAGGGTTAATCTTCTATGAAGGAAAGACAAGATTCAGGGAAGAGTTGGATGCTTTTATCGTTTTAAACTGAAAAATTTTTCACTTTTTAGTTTAAAAATGTAACTTCAAAACTACACTACTAGAAAATTTGGTGCCTTTTGTGTAAATTATGTACTTCAATTTGTTTAAATGGCACCATTTCCATTCTTCATTTAAAAAGTTTTCTCTGAATTCCAAAACCAAAATGTGACTCTTTAGTTTAGCTCCCCCTCTTTAGGGGACCCTTTTTACTAGAAAGTTAAAAAAAACAAAAAACAAAAAACAAAAAACAACAACCAAATAACCTTACTTAATGATTAGGATAAAGCCTAATGACTAGCTATCACCATAGTTAAAATGACTATAATTATGCTTTCATTTAAAAAAATGTGACATTGCTAGCAAGATCCAGGGGTGGAGTTTATTTCACACCAGTTTTCACAATCTATTGTCATAGAGACACACGGTAAATTTGCCCTGAACAAGGACAGAGAAAATGTTAATTCTCACGTATTTACTGACTTTTTCTGCTTGATATATGTATCCTGTACTTTGTGAGCATGGATGTTTGATAACAGTGATAAAGGTTAGCTGCTTCTTCTAAGTTCATAAGGTACCTTTGCCTACGAATGTGTCTTTTGAGCACATGAATTAAGGAACCTGAGTCACCAGTGACCAAATTATACTAAGTATTCTAATCATCACTTAAAATGGGTTGGAAATGGTTTATCAAATATTGTCTACACTTCTGTTTTTTTCTAGAACATAGCAATCAAGTATTGATCAGTACTTGACAGCCTCTTGTTTCATCTCATGAACTGCTGTGAATCTGTGGATGTGGAAACAATTATAAGACTAATGACATCACTGTACTCAGTTTTTTGCTAACTGTCATAATCCACGCATTGCTATGACATCAGCATCATTATTTTAAAATTAATCATTTTCAAGATAAGAAAAGTAAAAGTTGGAGATTCAGCAACATTTTTTTATGATCTCACAGCATTTTGAAACTAAACTCTTCATCATTCAAACACATAATTATATTTCCAGGTATTCCAGGTGTGACTACTAATAGTCTTTTCAATTTAACAGTAGTCTTAAAAGTTAGTGTTTAAAGAAAGCACCCAAGCATTAAAAAAAAAAAAAAAATGCAGAAACTGATTCATTAGTTTTATTAGAGTGAAAGAACATCATAAGATGTAACTGAAAAATAAAAGAAACACCTTGAATTTAAAATTAAGTAGTAGTTACAGCTGTGGAAAACCAATTAACCAAACAAATAAAACCTGTTATTGGAGTTTTTAAGCAGTAAATTGAATCACTTATTTAACCACATATCCTAAATTAAGGGGATGGCTTAAATGTCTTTGTCTAACAAAATATGGATACAGAGTTAAGAAATAGAGAACACGTAGTATATAGAGCAAAGCCCAGGAAGATAATTAAATTTCAGACAGCATATCCCACTTTGAAATAGAGACTTATATTATATATATCATCGATGCCAGCATTGCTGGATTGCAGGAATACAATATACTAACTATACCTTATGGTATATACAATATACTAAATATACCTTATGGCCAAAATCACCGAAGGGTGGTAAGGTGACACTAGTGTTTGTGTTTATTAATCCTTGACTTTGCAAACTCTTTCAAGGAGTTTCAACTGGCACATCTTGTACATCCTAGAAAGATAATTTCTCTCCACTGCTCAGAGGCACGTCACAACCTATATGGCTAGAGGAGAGACAGTGCCTGGTCTGAAATAGTGGTGCTTTATTTTTTTACTGTTATCTTGATAGATTTTTTTGTTATTATCTTGAAAATGTGCTTTTTTTGCTTGTTCACATTAAAGAGCTGATTAAAAGTGTTTCTGTATTCTCTATTGCATCATGTTTCTAATGGTTTTACACAAACACACATGTACGTGTGCACATACATACACATACGTTCCCACTGTGGGATATTGGGACACATCTGCTTTGACGTTACTTAGGTGTCACCCACACTTTGCTTTTGGTTGGCATTATAAATGTCTCCTTTATTATTTATTGGGGTAGCTGCACTTTCGAACTTAGAATGTAATTTCTTTGATTCTTGAATAACTTTTGGCCTCAAAAGGCCCATGATTAAAATGCAAATAACTCTTAGGAATGGCATTCTCCTTTTTCTTTTTATAGGAAAGTATTTGCACGGATTCCTAGTGCTAAACTATAAACCTTATAACTTTATCACTTATTCTGCTTCTTATGTTAACTAAAATGTGTTCATAAATTAAATTAAAAAATGAAACTATCAAAAGCATAAAAATGAATCTAATATTAATTTGCATTGGGTGATGATGTTTTTCTGATACTAAATAACCAATGTTGGATTAAATACAGAAATAATATTATTCTAAATATAATTAAACTGTTAATGAATTAATAATTTCAAGCTTTTGTGTGCTAGTTAGGATAATCAGATTTAATTCCATCACTGAGTCAGTAGACAAAACCTTGAATCATTAATATTATTTGGGTATTATACCAATGCAAACAGATATTCTTTTCAGTATAATTATTTGTTAAAATATTGGAACAGATTTAACACTCCCTAGGCTTCACCAGACTTTTCCATCATTTGTTGTTCAGTGGTGGGAGGGAGTGTTACCTGCTTGAGGATTTCTCATCAGAACTTTCTTTTCTTTCTTTCTTTCTTTCTTTCTTTCTTTCTTTCTTTCTTTCTTTCTTTCTTTCTTTCTTTCTTTCTTTCTTTTTTTATTAAATCATAGCTGTGTACACTAATGAAATCATGGGGCACCATACACTGGTTTTATATACAATTTAACATATTTTCATCACACTGATTAACATAGCCTTCCTGGCATTTCCTTAGTTATTATGTTAAGACATTTATATTCTACATTTAGTAAGTTTCACTTGTACCCTTGTAAGATGCACCTTAGGTGTGGTCCCTCCAATCACCTTCCCTCCACCCAGCCTCCTCTTCCCCTCTCCTCCCCTCCCTTTCTCCTTTGCTCCTATTCATCAGAACTTCTTAATTGAAACACAGGTGCTGGTTGACCAGTTGCCCACCTGACCAGGGCCACTTTTTTCTTTGTTCTGTAGCTTTGGACAGTATGCTGAGGAGTTATTGCCTCTCTGTTGGTGCCGAGATCTACTCTCAGGGTGTGTTTCTAACTCCTGCTGGCCATGCATACCTACCTAAGAAAACAGTCCATACTCACCCTACAGATAACAGATGGTTCCAGGGTGATGACTTGTTTATGTTCAACTTGTTCTAAAAAGACTTAAGGCAGCTTAAAATTACAGATACTAATAACAAAGGAAGGAATAAAGAAGGGAAGAAATCAGGAATAGAGAAAATAAAAGTTGAAAAATAAAAAATGACTCAAACTTCCACTAAATGTGAGTTGTAAGATTTTCTGAGAGTTTTCTAGTTTTTCTAGCTTTCTGTTTAGAAAGAAAAATTTGCCTTCCATAATAAGTACTCTGTTGTTATTTTTATAAACAGAAAAAGAGAATGCATTGTGATTTCTGCACTTAGTTTATTCAATTTTAAATTTGAATTTAGAGGGTTTATTGTTAAATAAAAGTTGTTATATTTGACTTCATTACACACATTTCACTAACTGATCTCCAGCACTTCTGGACTATTTACTTCCCTTTCCTTTCTCCTTATAAATAATTTCACACATTGACTTAGAATGTCACACATTTACTTAGTGTGATTTTCACAATATTCATACCATAGCCATAATTTATATATTGTTTTATAGCTTTTGAACCTAATGACAGCACTTTGAGAAAAGCCAATTTAAAATACTTTCCTCTCTCCTTGTCTCCTGTGCAACTAAACAGTGGAATAACTTGTGGACAGAGAGACCCCAGGGACCTTAGATCTTCCATACATGACAGACCAGCCAGGGAGTGATGGAGTGTGACACCTCTCTTATCAAGTAACAGGTCTTCTTTCTTTCTAGGAGAATAATTGGAGATGTATTGTCTTCCCAGGTATAGAGCCATTGTAAACCCCATGGACATGCAGACATCGGGGGCGGTGCTGTGGACCTGTGTGAAGGCTGTGGGCATCTGGGTGGTCTCCGTGCTATTGGCAATTCCTGAAGCTGTGTTTTCAGAAGTGGCACGCATTGGTAGCTTGGACAACAGCAGCTTCACAGCGTGTATTCCCTACCCACAGACAGATGAATTACATCCCAAGATTCATTCAGTGCTGATTTTCTTGGTCTATTTCCTCATACCACTTGCTATTATTAGCATTTATTATTATCATATTGCAAAGACCTTAATTAAAAGTGCACATAATCTTCCTGGACATACCAAAAAACAGGTAAGCTTTGTAGGTGTGTGTGGTGGTGTGTTGGTAAGGACCAATGACTGCTGTTTTGTTTTCTGTTTCATGGGCTCTCAATCCTATGAACGATGAGAACAGAGTCAGGCCTGCACTAGCCTTCACTAGAAGGAATGTGAGGGAATCTCTAATACATGGTCATGTCATGGTGATGACAGTGCCTGCTTAGGTATAGCTTATCAGCCATCTGGGCCCGTGACAATATCAAGGACTCTACCATCAGAAATTAATGTCCCTGAAAATCTTTCTTTCTGTGCAAATATTTATGCAACAAACAACATAATAAACCAGAAAATGTTCACATATGAAGTATAAGTTTGCTTAATTATTGTCTCTTCTTCAATTAACTCACCAAAGATGGCAAGAAGTCTGAAAGAAGGATAAGTCGGGAAAGGACTATAGGACTTTTTTTTTTATTATTAAATCATAGCTGTGTACATTAATGCAATCGTGGGGTACAATGTGCTTGTTTTATATACAATTTGAAATATTTTTATCAAACAGGTTAACATAGCCTTCACGAAATTTTCTTAGTTATTGTGTTAAGACATTTATATTCTACATTTAGTAAGTTTCACATGTACCCTTATAAGATGCACTGTAGGTGTAGTCCCACCAATCACCCTCCCTCCATCCCTTCTCCTCCCTCCCCTCCCTATCCCGTTTTTCCATATTCTTGGGCTGTAATTGGGTTATAGCTTTCATATGAAATCTATAACTTGGTTTCATAGTAGGGCTGAGTACATTGGATACTTTTTCTTCCATTCTTGAGGTACTTTGCTAAGAAGAATATGTTCCAGCTCCATCCATGTAAACATGAAAGAGGTAAAGTCCCCATCTTTCTTTAAGGCTGCATAATGTTTCATGGTGTACATATACTACAATTTATTAATCCATTCGTGGGTTGATGGGTACTTGGGCTTCTTCTATGACTTTTCAATTATGAATTGGGCTGCAATAAACATTCTGGTACAAATATCTTTGTTATAATGTGATTTTTGGTCTTCTGGATATATACCTAGTAGAGGTATTGTAGGATCAAATGACAGGTCTATTTTTAGATCCCTAGGTGTCCCTCCAAACATCTTTCCAAAGATCCCTCCAAACATCTTTCCAAAGGAACGTACTAGTTTGCATTCCCACCAGCAGTGTAGAAGTGTTCCCTTTTCTCCACATCCACGCCAACATCTCTGGGTTGGGGATTTTGTGATATGGGCTAATCTTACTGGGGTTAGATGATATCTCAAAGTAGTTTTGATTTGCATTTCTCTGGTACTTCAGGATGATGAGCATTTTTCATATGTCTGTAGGCCGTGCACCTGTGTTCTTCAGAGAAGTTTCTCTTCAAGTCTTTTGTCCACCCTGAGATAGGATCACTTGTTCTTTTCTTGCTAACACATTTGAGTTATCTATGGATTCTGGTTATTAAACCTTTGTCGGAGACATAACCTGAAAATATTTTCTCCCATTTGGAGGGCTGTCTGCTTGCTCTGCTTACTGTATTCTTGGCTGTGCAGAAGCTTTTTAGTTGATCATGTCTCAATAATGTATTTTTGGTGTTGCTTCAATTGCCTAGGGGTCCTCCTCATAAAATATTCACCCAGGCTGATTTCTTCAAGTGTTTTCCCTGCACTTTCTTCTAGTATTTTTATAGTTTCATGTCTTAAGTTTAAATATTTAATCTAGTGAGAGTCTGTCTTAGCGAATGGTGAAAGGTGTGGGTCCAGTTTCCGTCTTCTACAGGTTGCCAGCCAGTTTACCCAGCACCATTTGTTAAATAGGGAATCTTTTCCCCACTGAATGTTTTTAATTGGCTTGTTGAAGATCAAATAACGGTAAGTAGCTGGATTCATCTCTTGGTTCTCTATTCTGTTCCATATGTCTGCCTCTCTGTTTTTGTGCCAGTACTGTGCTGTTTTGATCATTATCAATGTATAGTATAGTCTAAGGTCGGGTAGCATGATTCCTCCTGTTTTGTTTTGATTTCTGAGTAATGTTTTGGCTATTCGAGGTTTTTTATGAGTTCATATAAAACGAAGTATTATTTTTTCGAGATCTTTAAAGTATAACAGTGGAGCTTTAATAAGGATTGCATTAAAATTGTATATTGTTTTGGGTAGTATAGACATTTTAACAATGTTGATTATTCCTAGCCATGAGCATGGTATGTTTTGCCATTTGTTAACATCTTCAGCTATTTCTTTTCAGAGTTTAATAGTTTTCTTTATAGAGAAACGTCCTTTGTTAGGTAAACCCCCAAATATTTCATCTTCTTTGGCACTGCTGTGAATGGAATAGAGTCCTTGGCTACTTTTTCAGCATGACTATTATTGGTATATATAAAGGCTACAGATTTATGAGTGTTGATTTTGTAACCTGAGATGCTGCTGTATTCCTTGATCACTTCTAAGAGTTTGGTAGTAGAATCCCTGGTGTTTTCCAGATATATAGTCATATCACCTGTGAAAAGTGAAAATTTGATCTCTTTTGATCCTATGTGGATACCCTTGATCGCCTTTTCTTGCCGAAATGTGATGGCTAAGACTTCCATTACAATGTTAAAAATCAGTGGAGACAATGGGCAACCTTGCCTGGTTCCTGATCTGAGTAGAAATGATTTCAATTTAACTCCATTCAATACAATATTGGCTATGGGTTTGCTGTAGATGGCCTCTATCAGTTTAAGAAATGTCTCTTCTATACCCATTTTCTTAAGTGTTCTGATCATGAAAGAATGCTGGATACTATCAAAAGCTTTTTCTGCATCAATTGAGAGAATCATCTGGTCTTTGTTTTTTATGTTGTTTATGTGATGAATTATATTGATAGATTTGCATATTTTTAACCAGCCTTGAGACCCTGGAATAAAACCCACTTGGTCATGGTGTATAATTTGTTTGATGTCTTGCTGGATTCTGTTTGTTAGGATCTTGTTGAATATTTTTGCATCAATATTCATTAGTGATATTGGTCTATACTTTTCTTTTCTTGTTGGGTCTTTTCCTGGTTATAGGACTTATTATTTAAACATTTGGCATCACTGCAACAAAGTGTTCATG
>CAUYPK010068910.1:0-35012 GCA_963574355.1 Loris lydekkerianus
TCCCTCCTCAGAAGCAGCATAACAAAATCCAAACTTGGCAAAGAGCCACAGTATACAAAATAATGATAAGAGGCAAAGAGCCGAAATTCATTTTGGCCGGGAGCCGCATGCGGCTCTAGCCGTGTGTTCGCCACCCCTGCCCTAGGGGCTGTCCTTCATAGACCACATCGCCCAGAGCCCCACCCTCAGCTCAAGGGAGGGTTTGGCTAATGGGAATGGAGGTTCGGGCCCTGCCGGGAACGGAGTGCAGAAGAGTGACGTCCTTGTGAGGTTACTGGGGACTGGCTGCACCCCACCGCCGAGGCCACCTGTCAGGCAGCCCTCTCATGTAGCTGCCCTCCCCGGGTTCTGCTAACTGCTCCTTCCCTTGCTCCTGTAGGCTGGGGATGCTAATGGCTCCTGCTCCTGCCAGCCCAGGGACCTACACTCACCCTCTACTGTTGCCCTGGTCTTGTCTACACCATAAATATTCTCCACCAATTCCCCTCAGCGACCCTATTTGAATGTGCCATCTTCCTCTGCCAGCACCCAGATTGATACCCTCTGCAAACATTTCTGCCTGTTACTCAAGAGGCAACAGTCCTTTCTGCAGCCCTGCCTACCAAGCTGCTGAGAACCTGGAGGTGAGGATGCCAGGCCTGAAGCTGCCTGCCTTGAGCTCCCGCCCCAGCTCCCACTGCTGATGGCTCAATGGTCTGCCGCCTCCTGGGAGGATTGGTGGAGCCCATTGCTGGCAGCCGAGCTCAGGGAGCTGCTTGGTGATGTCTCCTACAGGAAGGCTATTCATGTCCACCATCCCAAACAGTCTGCAGGCCTCACTCCACTGACAGCCCACAGCCCGGGTGGCCTTGAGTGGCTAAAGCAAGATGGGACACAAAACTGGGCATTATAGCCTCCTTGGGATTGAGGCCATTAGGGTGTGCTTGTGAACTGGAGGTCAGTAACCCCCTTCTCCATGCCCAGAGTGCAACACAGAGGTGCCACAGAGAAGTGACTTTCCTAAGAGTGCTGCGTGGAGAGCAGGGGACATGGCCATCGACCTTGCGGGCATTCCAAAGGAGGGCTGGAGGGAAACTTGAGGCATTGTCTGAAGTGTCTACACTGAACAGGAACTGCAAAAGTTAGTGGGTGACAGGCATCTCAGGGGCCACCATGCCCCTATCCCCGTGGCATTGCCCTGTGAGCTCTGCTGGAAGGCAGCTGGCTGTCCATTCTGGGTGACAGTGAACACTGCCCCCTACTCCAGAGAAGGCAGAGAGGATCCCTCAGTCTTGGCTGCTTCCCCAAGCTCATGGGCATTAAACTTCTGTGCTGAGGCTAGGACGTGTCCTGCTGGGATGGCCCTGAGCACTGTGCCGTCAGAATTTGGCTGACCCGAGGACCTTCACATCTTCCTTGTCCATCCCACTTTCTAGGATGGGTTTCCTGCTGTGAGGGTGAAATGCCCTTAAATATGCCCCTCTCTTATTCACCCCTGTGGCCAGCACAGAGACTGGAGATCTGGCTGGCTATGCCAGGCAGTCGGGTCAGCTTAGCTTGTGTTCAGGGGTCAGGCTCTGGCCAGGGGAAGAGGGAGATTCAAGCAGGAATGCACTCATGAACTTGGCCTTGTTATCATTTTGTGGGCACTGTCAAGTTCACTCTCAAAGGTCTCTCTCACATGGCTCTTCCTTGCCCAAATCATTTAATCAGACCTGATTTCCCTTGGCATTCAAGGCCCCCCATAGTTGGCTTCCAACTGCCAGTTTTGTTTTCCCAACCCCCGTCCTCTTCAGCCAGAACAGCTAATGGCCACGGTGAGAATAAAGAACATATATGCACAACAGTTTCCAATCCAGGCTCCCTCTGTGGTCAGGGACTACCCTGTCAGTTTTACAGATGGCTCAGAGATGTTAACTCACTTGCCCAACGACACCGAGCTGGTAAGTGATAGAGACGTGACTGATGTATAGGCTTCCACCTTGCCATTCTACGCCTGGTCTGGAGAACATTCCACAGGTATATTCCACCCTGTGACACATGTTTACTTGCTGGGGCTCAAGAGATAGGGTGGAAGGGTCTTCACTTCACCAACCATTAATAAATTAAGCCAGTTGCTCAGTAAGCACGCTCCCAGCACACCTACGGAGTTGTGTGCTGCACTAAGAGAGGTGATGGCCCTTCCACTGTGGAGAGGAGTCTGAAGGCAGGTGCCGCTCCCACGCCTACATTTTCCAGCCTGCCACGCATTTGTGTTAGACCTCGTGACTGAGCTTTGGTCAGTAGATGAGGGCGCAGGCATATTTACCACTTCTCGGCCTTAAAAACCAGCCTTGCCATTCTCTACTCCAGCTTTTCTCCAAGAGAATTAAGCCCCTCCAAAGTGATCTGTGTGCCTATTTTCTCAATCTCCCAAGAATGATGCATATGTAGGGTTATTATAAATGCATAAGAAAGAAAATGGTTCAGAGTTGCATATGACTGTCTGGCTTGGAGCATTCTTACTCTCTCAGGGAACTAGGGTGAGAAGGGCTGCTTTCATCCCTCGCTTGTATGTTGATTCCCAGAGTGACTTGTTGAAGCTGGTAGAGTCTGTCAGCCTGGATCCCTGAATGAATGTATGGAAGACAGCCACCATGCTGCCCACTGCAGGGCAGAACTGTTTTTGTTTGTTTTTTGGAGACAAAGTCTCATTTTGTTGCCCTGGGTAGAGTGCCGGGGCGTCATAGCTCAGAGCAACCTCAAGCTCTTAGGCTCAAGTGATTCTCTTGCCACAATGCCTGGCTATTTTTTAGAGACGAGGTCTCACTGGCTCAGGCTGGTCTTGAACCTGTGAGCTCAGTCAATCCACTCGCCTTGGCCTCCCAGAGTGCTGGGATTACAGGTGTGACACACTGCACCTGGCCCTCCAGGGCAGAATTTGATGTGAACAAGCATAAATTTGAATTGTGTCAAGCCACTGACATTTTGGGGTTTATTTGTCACAGCACCTAGCATTGCCTTAAATTAATATGGGAGTGGAAAGTTCTGAATCAGGTAGGGGAGCCTGTGCCTGTTTGGGAGGGAGATATCTGGCAGGTCCTAGCTGATCCCCCTATAGCCTGAGGGAAAGTCTTGTGGGACCTCCAGCTCCAGCCCTTAGCCTGACACACATGAAGAGGTCCCCACAGTGGGCATAACTGAATAAGAAGCTTAACCAAACAGGTGTGCAAGACAGACCAGTGGGTCTCAGCTGTTTGAGGCCTTGAGAATCAGCCAGGTCGGGCGTAACCCAGTAATAAGGAAGGCCTGTAACCTGGGATTCAGCAGGCTAGCCCAGGAGCCCTACACCCTTGCTGGCAGCAGTCTGAGAGCTATTAGTGTAGGAGTGTGCCAGTGCTCTACCCACATTTTGGAGGCCTCACATGCAACTGTCCCAGAATGAAGCCCTCCAGTACTTTAGGGCCAGGAGGGACACTGTCTGTGGGAGTCTGCTTCAAAGCCAACAGAGGGGAGGGTTCAGGGAGGGAGCCACCTGCTTAAAATCAGACACTCCCAGTGCGCACTGGAGCTGGGTGCATCTCTGAGTGACAGGGGTGGGGGGTGTCTCAGGAGGAAGGGCATACTGGGCAGGAAGCCTCTCCACCCTCTAAAACCCCTACCCCAGAGCTGCCTGGGGCAGTCAGGCCATTTCCTTCACCTTCTGCTTTCCCGTATCTTTCCCCCAAATCCCCGCTGCCCAGCCTCTGGCCTCCCTAGGAAAGCAGGTCCTAACCTTAGGGCACCCTCCTGAGCATGGCTTAGGTCCCCCAGCAGAGGGAGCTGCTAGAGCTATATGATTTATAGCAGGTGCCAAGGACCTTACCGCCCTTAGCCAAAGAGAGTAGAGGCCACACAGCCATGCCCATCCACACCGGCCTGGACAAAGCCTGTCTGTTCAACGGAGCCAATCCCACAGCAACCCACACAGAGCCACGCAGCATTGTCACGGCGTCGCCGTCCTCCACCAGATGCCACCTGGGGTTAGTCTCTCCCCAGGACTGTCGGTGAAGCTGGCCCACTCTCACCGTCAGAGCTCAGCCCCCAAGGTCCAAGAGACAACCAAGAGAGGTCTTCTGGCCACACCCCAGCCTCGAGTGTACCCAGGGGCAGCCCCCGTATTCACAAGTACACATCATGAACCTTTCCAAGGCCGACAGGGACCACAGGGAAGCAGCAGGTACGGAGTGCGCTGGGTCGAACACCCCCGGGCTCACTCAACTTAACCCGGGCGGAGTATGCACATTCACGTGACCCGAGCGGCCTGCTCCTCCGCGGAGAGCCAGCCCCGGCGTCCTCCCGGGCCCCGCCCCCGCCCCACCCCCAACCCCCGCGCGTGCGCGCCCCCTTACCCGAGCCGTGCCTCTGGCGCAGTAGGACCGCCTGGCCCAGTGGTGGTGACGCTGAGGAAGCAGCAGCAGCAGCTGCGACAGTGCTGGTGGCTGTGTGGGCTGCGGAGGCGGCGGTGGCTTCCGGGACTTCAGGACCCAGGGCGGCTGGAGGGCTCCAGGGCGGCGGACTCTTGTCGCCCTGGCTGGGCTCGGAGGTGGTGCGGCTATCGGCGCCCGCGCTGTAGGCGTTGGCTGCGCTGTGGCGACGCGGGCCGCTGCTCTGGATGTGCGACACCGCCTCGGCGGCCTGCATGTTGGGCGGCGCGAAGCGCGAGAGCACGCGCAGCAGCGCCTGGGCCTTGTGCTCCTGCGTGTCGTCGTCGCTGTAGTCCGACACGCGGCACTCGTACACGCCCTCGTCCTGCAGCCGCACGGCCGACAGCCGAAGCCGGTGTGAGATGTCGTTGCCCTGGACGCGCACGGTCTGCAAGAGAGGCGGGTTAGAGGCCGTGCCGGGCGGCCCCGAAACCTGCCTTTCTGGCTGGTGCTGTCAGGTTCGCACTGGCCAGCGCAGCGCCCCCACTCTTCCTGGACCCCACCATTGCTATCCAGCTTTCCTTTCACCCCCCCGTCTCCTCAGTGCTTGGACACCGGGTCGCCTGCCCATTGTATTGTGTCCTCATTACGCACCATCTTAACCACACGCCCCGTCTTGTGTCCTCTTAGCCCGCGCAAAACAACGCTTTGTGTCTTCCCATAGCTTTCCCTAAGGAAATGGCAGAATCCATCCCTCCTTCTTCCCTCCTGAACCTTCAAGAAATCCCAGGTGGGCCTCCTATTCACTGGCAAGTCCCTCATCCTTCCCGCGCTCCCACTGCCTCAGGGGCTCCGCACTTTCCCGCCCTACGTTCTCTTTAATCTAGAACTTGGAGGGCCTGAGTCATGTCCTACGGAAAGCCACTCTGTTCCTGATCTGCGCCCTTCACAGCTAACCCTCCCCCCCCCCAGGGGACTGGCGACGCTGAAGCTGCCACCAGACTCCTTGCTACCCTCTGCCAACCGCCTGGCCACGTGGTCCCCCGAAGCCCCCAGGCAAAGCGCTCGTCCCCTGCGCCCTATTGGAGACTTCGGGAAGGGACCTCTCTGAGCACAGCTCTCACTAAGCATCCAGGGGGCCCTTACTTCTAAACGGGGCCCTTAAACGTCCACGCTGTAGCTGGGAAAGATTGTGTGCGTCCCCTGCTAGTCAGCAGCCCCTTGACCCGCCTCCCTCGCAGTCTGCGACACCCAACACCCAGACCCGCAGCGGGGCCTGGAGAGGGCTGCGGCGGAGGGGCCGCCGGGGCGCGTGTGCCGGGCGGGGCGGGGGGCGGGGGGCGGGCCGGGAAGCTGGAGCGCGGGTCGCGAGCAGCCGCGCGCTTTCGGAGCGGGGAGAAAGGCCTGAGGAGGGGAGGCGAGCAGGCGCGCAGGAGTCTGAGCGCGCGGTGCGGACGAAGGAGTTTTACAGGTAAGCCACGAGCCGAGTTAGAGGACTCAGGCCTTGAACCCTCGATTTGCACAAAGAGACCCCGGGCCCCGCTACGGGCGACAGATGGCGCCCCGACACGCCAAGCAGCAGACCAGGAGAGGCTGCGAGCTCTGCCCAGCGCCGCACGGCCGCCGCGGCTCTCTAAAGGGGCGGGGCGGGGGTGCGGGGTGGCGGGGTGCGGAGGGAGGCTGCGGAGCGCGAGGCGGCCGGAAGGGGTCCCCCGCGGCCCGCGCCGGCGCCACACTTACGCTGATTTTAGTTGCATCCTTATTTGTTACCTAAAATGCAAAGAGGGAGAAAGAGACGTCAGGCTCGCAGCATTCAGGCTTCAGATCCGCCTTTAAGGCAAGGGGACCCTGCGCAGGAGGACTGGGGCTCCCCTAACCGCCCGGGGTGCCAGGGTTAGGGTACAAAGGGCGCCTGAATTTACAGGAGTTTACTCGGAAGGAAGTGGGGTTTGGACCTAGGATGGTGACCTGCCTAAGAATGCTTGCCCTAGCACACACCTGCCGGCCCAAGAGGAGAGAGCGGGCTGCCCCTAGGAAGGAAGGCCCTTTCCTCCCTCCTCCCGAAGAACCCTCATTTCTTGCCTCATTCCTCCAATTACTAACTTGGAGCCACGAAAAACTGGATGGAGGGGCCGGTTTGGACAGGACCCAGTGGGAGACATGAGCAGTAACTCTGGTGGGACCCCAGGGAGCGCCTGCCAGGGTGTGTGTAAGGGAACATGGGTTATGAGGCAGACGGGTAGCGTGGGCCTGTTTTCAGCTACAGGGAGGCCGCCCCTCTGTTCCTGTGGGAGCCAGAGGTGACCTGAACCCTGTCCCCAGTTCTCTGCGGGCCTCGGGATGCAGCCTTGAGGAGCCCTAGGGACCCCCAAAGTGGCAGAGGGGACAGTCTGGTGGGACCAAGCGGTCCCGCAGCACCCAGCACCCATTAGAAGCTGGGCTCACAGCCAGCAAGCAAGTAAGAGCAGGGGAACTGAACGAGGTGTGGCTTTTTAGGGGCGAGGTGTGAATGGAGTTCCGGGAGGAGGTGGGAGTAGGGAAACTGTCCTTAGACTGGACAGGGTTTGGTGGTAACAGCCACGGACTTTAAAGGCGCTGTGAGGATGCTGAGTGGAGGATGGGCTGCATGCACCACGCGGCGGCGCCCTGCGACCGTGAACCCCGCTGCCTGCCGCCTGGGGTAACCCTTGCAGCCCCGGCCCGAGCCGGGTGTGCGCCGGCACCGCGTGGGCGGCAGGTTACCTTGCTCCGGGCGCCCGGCACGCTGAGCGCCAGCTCGTGCAGCAGCTCCCGGGGCGGCTCCTTGAGGTACCACCACTGAATCTCCAGCGAATACGAGGTGGCTCCGCTGGCCCGGAACGCGCAGGGCATTTCGATGTCGTCTCCCTCCCGTACTGTCACATCTTTGGGGACTTCAGTGAATGTAGCTGGGGGCGGCGGGGTGGGGAGGGAGAGAGAGAGAGAGGCGTGACCAGCTGCAGGGCAGGGGCCTGGAGCACCGCATGGCCAGGCGGTCTGTACCCAGCTCGCTGGCCTTGTGCCGCCCTTCCTACCCCCCCCCCCCCGCCACTCCGTGGCCCTGGGCCGAGGCGCTAGCAAAGTTCGGTGGAGCAGCTGCAGGGCCGCAGCAGGGACCGGGGCCGCCGGCTGCAGCCTGCTTTCCTCTGGATCGGGCGGGGCGGTAGGGGCGGCTCATGTTTCTTCCCCGCGCGGGGCCGCGCGCCAGAGCCGGCCTGGGGACGCCAACTCTCGCTCCCCGCAGCCTCATCTCCGCAGCCGGAGCCCTGGCCGGACTCCGAACGACTCCGCAGCTGCGGCGACCCTCCACTGCTCTCCTCCCCCAACCCCTCCGGGCCAGGGCTGCACCCCGGGATTGCTGGAGACCGCGGAGCCTCCCCCTTCTTTTCCTCCTCCGTGGAGGCCGGCGCAGGCTGGCTGCAGTGGCCCCCGAAGGACCCCCGAGCCCACCGCGGCAGCGGAGTTCCCGCGCTCACCGTCGGCCGCGAAGAGCAGCAGGGCATGCAGCAGCAGAGGCGGCAGGTATCCGAGGGCACCGAGCCGGTTCCGCTGTTCCATCTCCCGCGGGGGGCGCGGCGGCGGCGGGGGCCCGGGCGCTGAGAGGCAGCGGCGGCAGCGTGGGCTCCGATCCGGCTCCGGCTCCGGCTCCGGCTAGGACACCTCGGAGCCTGCCATGGCCCCGCACGGCGCCCCCTCCCCTGGCCGCCGGCGGCCGCCAATCAGCCCCGCTCCCTCGCCGGTTTGCCCGGCGCGGCTCCGGCGGGGGGCGCTGCGTGGGGTGTGCGGGAGGCTAGGTCCCACCGGGAGGCTGCTGGCGATCCGTCAGTGCCTCCTTCTGTCCAGTGACCCCCGGACGATGGGGGTTCGCGTTTCAGTCTCTGCCCGGCGGGCCGGGCAGGGGCCGGGCCGCAGCGGGACCCATCCCTAGCCAAGGGAGCGCGCGCCTCGGAGCCACCAGCTTCTCCCTCCTGGTTTCCTCCTGGTTCCGCTCCCGACTGCCACCTCCTTCGGCTCTCGCGGAGCTCTCCCGCCGCCGCCCCCGTGGGTTTCTCCGCGGCTCCCTCCGCAAGGCGAGTGGGCGCTCAGCCGCGGCGCGCAGACCTGGCGTCCGACCCAGCGTAGCGCGGAGAGCGCGGATCCGGCGTGGCGGCCCCGGAGCCGGAGAGAGGCGGGGAGAGGGGGAGGGGAGGGGAGGGAGGGGGCGGTCAGTGGCTGGGCGCCTCTGCCGCTGCATCACCCCCGCCCTCCTCTCTCCTGCCACGGCCCGCACGGCCCCCACCCCGGAGAGCGCCCCCTCTCCCCGCGAGGGTCGCTCCCAGGACCACCATCTCTCCGGTTGGATCGCGCCGCCCCTCCCCGCACCCGCTTTGGTTGGGGGTCCTCCCACCCAAACTCCCCCTGGCATCTTCCCAGCCTCCATCGCTCGAGACGGCCGCTCATCCGGTTCCCCAGGGTGTTCCGCGGTCCTTTCTGCAGCTCCCAGCCCTTAACTCCTTACCCCAGTTTGGGTACTGAGCTGCACTGCTCTCTGGCCCAGGCCCGGACCATGGCGGGCGGGTGGCCGGGAGAAGGGCGGAACTCTGTGCGGGGCCGGGGACGAGGCTGGGTGACGGCGGCGATACTGGGAGTCTGCGGTATGGAAGCAAGAAGTGAGCCCCCGCCCAGCGCCCTGCGAGCAGGTGCCTGAGGCGAGCGAGCCAGCGGCGGCCGTGAGTGACAGCAGAGGCACAGGGGTGGGGTGGGGAGCTCTGGGCACGACTCAGGGCCCGGGAGGTTTTCCGGGCGGGGGCGGGGTCCCTGCGTCTCCTCGCGCTCTTTGCTGGTGGCTGCCGCCTCTTGACTCGGTGCAAAGGGGGATCCCCGAGGCGGCCGCAGGTGGAGCTTGAGTCTACCAGCGTCTGGAACCCACCCCTGTCCTGGCAGACCCTGCATCCCGGTACCTACCCCGGCCTTCACCGGAGCCTGCTCCCTCCCAGGCCCTCCGAGAAAGCGCAGCGTGGTCCCTGAACCTGGAGGTGCACAAGGGGTTCAGACCGGTACATGGTACCAGGTGCGCCGAGCTGTGGGACTCTTCTCTTTCCCTTCCTGCGGGAGTTTCCAGCCGGTGACTTTCAGTATCTCTGTCCCTACCCATGCGCCCCACCTCTGAGCTGAGTTTGGGGTAGGGCAGAGCGCTGGATTCACGTGTCTGCCTTCCCTGCTCACCAACCTCCCCAGGCATCGCCAGAGGGTTCCTGCGGAGCCCAGGAGCAGGAAACTGGGAGGGAACATACTTTCCAGCAGCCACTTGGCCCAGGCCGCCGCCGACACAGCCTCAGAGGAGAAGCCTGGTCCTCAAGTCATCTTCACCAGGGGGGTGCAAGTGACCTCTTACCTACTGTGCCTGGGTTTCCGTTTCCTCGTATGTGGTGGGGTCACTCAGGCTCAGCTGTTTCTCATTTATTAAGCCTTGTTTGCCCAGATCCCCAGCTAGGAACAGGGAGAATGTGTAGGACCTCTTTCTTTCCCTGGAGTTCCTCTCTGGGAACGCCAGCTGTCACTTCATCAGCCTGGCCAGGAGCTTTTCCTTAAAAATTCCATCTGCCCTTAGAAACACCATTGCACCCCTTTGGATGTAAGACCCTGCAGGGGCCCATTGCTGTCTTCAGCTTCTTAAGGGAGAGGGCAGACTTGCTCCGTGCCTCACAGACTCAGGACTGCGGTGGGATTCCAGGAAAGATTTCATTTGGCCAGCGATTCCTAGCAGGGTTCTGATGGCAGGAGCTAGCCCACTGAGCAGCGGCCTGGGGCAGGCAGCGGTGCCCTTTCCTGATACCAGTTCCAAGTAGAGGCTAATGCCCAGTGATCTGGAATGTGCAGGGGAGAATTCCTCCAGCCATCAGGAGTTACAGCTTGGTTACTGTTGAGGTTCGTGGGCCTTCTCCACCCTGTGCCACCTTGTGGGGTGAAGTGTTTCCTGCCTACTGACTGCATGAGCTGGTATTGTTAAGAAGAGTGATAGCATGTTTTCACATGCTTCTTGTGTGCTAGACATTGGTTACACACTTTTGCTTGCATTAACTCTCAGTGTGACAACTGAGAGATTTTTCTCACAGAAATTGGATCCCTCTTGTGCTATGAAAACCCGTTTCACTCAGTGTAAACACCAGTGGCCTTGCAGGGGCTGACAAGGTCGAATGATCCGTCTTGCCCTTTGCCTCTGTTTCCTCCTCTTCCCTGTCTTTTCCCTGGCTCACACTC
Source organism: Loris lydekkerianus (assembly GCA_963574355.1). Classification (NCBI taxonomy): domain Eukaryota; kingdom Metazoa; phylum Chordata; class Mammalia; order Primates; family Lorisidae; genus Loris; species Loris lydekkerianus. The sequence continues at coordinate 10,623 of CAUYPK010068910.1, forward strand.
CTCTAGCCATACTTCCTTCCTACAGTGCAGCACGTTGGGCACGCTCCTACCCCAGGGCCCTTGCACGAGCTGCACCATCCGGCTGATTTTTCTCCTCCCCTGAGATATTGCTTAGCTAACTCCTTGATGTTCTGGCTTTGAAGCCACCTTCTCCTTGAGGTCCACTTGGACCATCCAGCCCTCCCAGGCCCTCAGCAGGCTTTCCTTTTCCTTTTCTCCTGTGCCCTAACTGCCTTCCAGCCATACGGTACGATATCAGTATTTATCATGTTTCTTGTTCAAGATCTATAAAATGCTTTGCCTGCTTTGTTCCCCACTGTATCTCTAGATATACCTAGAACAGGGTCTAGCACTGGACATGAGCTCAGGAAATATTTGTGGAGTAAATGAATGAGCTCATCTACTCCTGTAACAACTCTGGGGGGGTGCACATTGTCATTTTGCGTAATTTTTTTTTTTGCAGTTTTTGGCCAGGGTCTGGTTTGAACATGCCACCTCCAGTATATGGGGCTGGCGCCCTACTCCTTTGAGCCACAGGTGCTGCCTGATTTTGCATAATTTTATGGATGAAGTGGCTGAAGCTCAGAGAGCTTATGGAATTTGCCCAAGGTCACACAGCTAGTAAGTAGTCAGGTGAGGCTTCAGCCCAGGTCTGTTTTACTTTGGGGTCCTAGATCCCAGCCAAAATACCCAACTCTTTTCTCCTCCAAGCAAGACTCTGCTCCCCATACCTGGGACATTCTACAGTTGGTGTAGAAAGCAAGGCCCCTGCCTTGACTGACAGCTGCCAGGAGCAGCCTGAGATAGATGTGTAGTCTCTTCCTTGCCTTTTTAGCTCGGTCTTGAAAGGGTTTTTTTTACTTTCTGCCTCCTCCTGTAGGCTGTGAAACGGGAGCCAAATCTTTTCCCTTGTGTCTTTAAATTGCTAGGCCTGACTCAGAGTTAGGGCATAATAAATATTGAGCTCAGAGTGCTGTTGGGAACACAGCTGCACTTTGTCCCCCCTTTGCTGGAGGTTTCCCAGTGGGCAGGGCAGTGACTTTTGTCTCTTTGACTTATGGCTTTATCTAGTTCAGTGATTTTCTTTTTCTTTCTTTCTTTCTTTTTTTGAGACAGAGTCTCACTATGTTGCCCTCAGTAGAGTGCTGTAGTGTCACAGCTCACAGTAACTTCAAACTCTTGCACTTAAGCAATTTTCTTGCCTCAGCCTCCCAAGTAGCTGGGACTATAGGCGCCTGCCTCAACACCCAGCTATTTTTTTGTTGTAATTGTCATTGTTGTTTTAGCTGACCCCAAACAGATTCGAATCCGCCAGCCCTGGTGTATGTGACTGGCGCCCTCTGCACTGAGTTAGGGGCACCAAGTCTAGTTTACTGGTTTTTAACTGGTGTGCCATGATAGGATCTTAGGTGTGGTGCAAAATTTTTTAAAGATCATTCATTAAATTATTTTCAAAAGAAGTTCATAGCACAGTAAGTACAATCTTTTCTTTACTCTTTTTTGATCAACATAATTTAAGTGTGCTGCAAAAGTTTAACTATAGGTTCAAGTGTGCCGTGAGATAAAAAAAAAAGTTGAGGCAGTGCCTGTGGCTCAGTGAGTAGGGCGCCGGCCCCATATACCGAGGGTGGCGGGTTCAAACTCAGCCCCGGCCAAACTGCAACCAAAAAATAGCTGGGCGTTGTGGCGGGTGCCTGTAGTCCCAGCTGCTCCGGAGGCTGAGGCAAGAGAATCGTGTAAGCCCAAGAGCTACAGGTTGCTGTGAGTCCTGTGACGTCATGGCACTGTACCGAGGGCGGTAAAGTGAAACTCGGTCTCTACAAAAAAAAAAAAAAAAAAAAGTTGAAAAACATGGGTCTAGTTGGAGGACCAGTGAGCTGAAGCCAGAGGACAGCCAATGCCTGGCCTCTCCCTCCCTGCAAGGGAGCTGTTTCCCTCTCACTTTGTCCTCATGGGACGTGGGTAGTCTCTGAGTTGGAGGCTCTTCAGAGGGTGTCTACAGATGGAGCGTGAATGTTTCTTCTCCCAAAGGGAGAAGCTGGGCTTGTCTCTGAGGATACAGCCATTCAGCCTGACCAACTGTGCGTTTCCCTCAGGCTCCTACAAAGATATTCTGTTTAGAATGAGTCTAGGTAAGTGAAGTAACGCAGGTTTCCTACTGATGGACGTGGGAGGGCATTTCATGACTATTCTGTTTATAGTCCTATTTGCTCATCAGTGGTTCCTGACAAGGTTGTCCCTTCCCTCCCTGAAAATACCGCTGTGTGAGGGACCTGGAGGCAAATCCACCTGTAAGGTTGCCAGTGGGCCTCAGTTTACCTGACCTGCCAACCCGGTTGGCTGTGCGTGAGGCTTGCATTGGGAGCTGTTATTATCACACTGCGGGTTGGGGTGTGCCACGCTCATCAATGCCATTTCGTGGATGGAATCACTGGATTCTCAGAGGCACTTTAAAAAGCGCTATTTAAAAAGCCTGCCCAGCCTCTCATGAAAGCGCCCTTAAATTACAGCCCTAAGTGAATGTTGTTCCTGGAACTCATTTTCAACATTTATTTATTTTAATGCTCAGTTCCTCTTGGAGTTTGAATTTCTGTATTCTTATCTCGGCCGACCTTTTCTGTCCTCTCTCTCTACCGTATACAGCAACATTGATTTTGGGTAATGTATTTTGATTTTAAGATGCAGCCCATCCATAAACTTTGCTATCAATAATCCCAGCACACTCTGTGTACCTGACGGCTAACGGAAAATATCAGATTTATAGGGGCTTTTATTACCGGCCAGTTTAGTCATTCACCTACTGTCAGTGTCAGGGGAGAAAGGCCTGAAGTCTGGCTCAGAAAGGCTCCCCTCCAAGGGCACAGGTCAGGTCAGTGAGGGGCAGGGGCGTGGCCTTGTGTGTGCCCGGCTTGGTGGACAGGGACTGGATGATCCAGTGCCTCTAAGATGGAGTGGGAGGTAAGTGGAGTGGCTCACACTGGGATTCCTTTTGCCTTCTTCTGCCCCACCTCTGTGCCAGCTGAGACTGCCAGCTTCCAGGAGGAGGGTAGCAGGGCTGCAGCCCTGCATGGCGTGGAGACAAGAGAGGGCCCCTCTGCCCTCACCAGCCTCCAGGCTCATTAGGGGGTGGCCTGCCCCTGCTCGTGTGCACTGGGCAGAGCAGCTTGGCTTGTGGTCAGCTGGTCTTGGCCAGCAGCAGGGAGAGGACTCAACAGCTGCCAGAACTTGGGGTCTGGCTAGTCACTGCTGTGTTCGTGTCATCACTCTGGGTCCCCAGAGCCTGGAGCTGTTTGTTTGCTTGTCAGAGGCAGGATTGATTGGGCTCCAGGAGATTCTAGAGGAAGGAATGATGCGGGAGGGGCTCCAGGCAGAGCCCACTTCACCTCAAACGTTTATTCAACAAATCCTGAGGACCTGACCATCCCTTTACCCAGCACACAGCTCTGGGCACCCTTTACAGTGTGTCTGGTGCTGGGGATACTGCAGTGAGGTAGGTGAGGCTCCTGCCTGCACTGGAGCCCAGGAGGGGGCAGAGATAGCAGAAGCTCCAAAGAGGAAACAGCCCACCCATGCCTACACGCACACGCAGACACACACACACACTTGCTCATATGCACACACATGCCCACACACACACACACTTGCCCACATGCCCACACACACATATGCATACATGCACACATACACACATGCACATACACACACTTGGGAATACTAGTGCTCAGGAAAGGTCTGGAGGGGTTAGCTGGGTGCTTTAGACTCAGCAGGTGCAGAGCCATGGAGGGCCTGCTGGGAGGAGAGGGGCAGAGTGTGGTGACTGAGTGAGGCACAGAGGGTAGCAGTGCCAGGCAGGCAGGGCAAGGGCACCCGGGCCTTGTGGCCACAGTGAAGATCTCTGTGCTCAGAGGTGGTACTGATGTGACCCTGCTCCTGGGGTTCAGAGCCTGACGGAGAAGCAGATGGACACACAGTGACCCTGGCCCTAACAGGGGGTGTTTGGAGAGGTGAGAGGTGGCTCCGACCTGGAAAGCCTTCCTGAGCTCAGCCGTGAGTGCGGAGAACTCTCCCAGGGTTGGAAGGGATTGGGTCAGGGTGTGTCAGAATCCCAAGTGAGTGGCTGCTGTGTGTGGGCAGGAGACCTGGGGACCGTTCTGGGATGAAGAGAGGACTCCAGGACAACATGATCATCAGCTGGAGTTGAGGGACAGGACAGGCTGGGGCTCTGGACTTGATGATAAGGAGGGCATCTCACCCTGATGGCAGCGTGAGGTGGCTGGGATGCTGGCAGTCCCATGGAGGGAGGGGCTGGGAACAGGAGCAAGGGGGATGCCACGGACCCTTGCTTATGGGGACCCAGCTCCGAGGAGAGCCCATTTACCAAGTCCTCATGTCTCTCCATTCTCTGCTGTCCACCCCTTTGCCTTCAGAGCTGGCCCTGGCAAGCAGCCGTCCACCTACAACAGTGAAGGTGTGAGGGTTTCCGGGTGCCCGGGTTCTGGGGGGTGGGAAGAGTGCCTTGCTCACCTCATGGCTCCTTGGCCCTCCTTAGGTGCTAAGCTCTGGGTTTGGTTGGCAGATTCCAGACACCATCTCTGAGTGCCTCATGGCCTGAGCAAAGCAAGGCAGAGCAGAGTAGCGTGGTGTCCGGGGCTCCCAGGGCAGGTGGACCTCGGCCCAGACCTGGCCTTGCTTTGTCCTTTCCGAGCCTCAGTTTCCTCACCTATGGGAAGGGTCTCCTGGCATAGCTGACTGCAGAGGGTGAATGGGGGGTTGATTTTGAGAGCTGATCGCTCAGCACCTGGGGTGCGGTCCACACCCTGGCTGTCTTTGGTGTGGTGAGGGGGCATTTCAGGGCACTGCGTGGGTGCTTGGGAGGGGAGACTCAGAACCCCTGACTGGATTTCATTATAGCCTGTGTGTTATTTAATCATTTGCCAACATAAATCTTCCAGACCCATGGAGAGTTTATTTTTTTATTTTTAATATTCTCAATACACTTGGGGTTTTATTTCCCACTAGATCTATTAGTTTAATTTAGTAGAGGACAGACTGTATACTTAACCAAAAATTGCTTTGACATTATGGAGAATTAAGAGGCCGGGACCAGATGGATCTGGGTGGATCGATGTGTTTGAGATAAGCTCTGTTATTTCCCCATGCGCTTCCTTCACCTTCATGGTGAGGACGGTGATTAGAAAACACAGAGGTGGTCAGGGGGTCAGGGCTCTGGCTCCTGTGCTTTCTCCAGACCCACTGCAAAGTCATCCCTTTTGACAGGTCACTGTTTCGTGGTTCCAATGGAGATGCTTTGGGAGGCAGTGGCATCTGTGGCGGCCTTGTTCTCCGTGTAACTGACCGGCCTTCTGCAGAGTTGGTCCTCTGTCATCCCGGAACCAGCATGAGCACAGGGCCTCAGGCAACGGAGGCCTGTATACAGTGGTGCCTCTGGGGTCTCGGCTGTCTCTCCTCCATGTTGAGCCTTGCTTTTCTGCTCAGAGGGCTCTGGGCTCCCCTCCTCTCAGGGCTGCTGTGGGGGTAACGGGCTGACATCCAGGAAGAAGCTTTGTGCGTTGTTGCAGGGAAGATGCGTGTCAGTGAGCCTGGTCCTGTGTCCCCTGAATTTCTGGATCCCAGGGACAGCTCCGGAGATGCCAGTCATGCTCAAGGATGGCTCCAGATCCAGAATCTTAAGGTTCATTATCTCTCTGGGCTACCACCTAGAAGTGTCTGACCAGACAGGATCCTCAGGTGGGCCCAGGGGCAGCAGGAGGCCCTCAGGAGGCTCCCTAGTGGTGACTGAAGGGCGAGGGGAGGCTCTCACGGGATGAGTGGCTCCTGCAGATCTAGCAGAAGCCTCACTTCTGCCTCACCATGGAGCTCCATATGTGGGCTGGGGATGATGGCCCTGTTCCACTTCATAGTCCCCAGTCACCAGGTGGTCTGAGCTGTCACATCAGGCCTGACCCTAACCCTAACCCTAACCCCTGGGTCTCCTGGTTGACTCCCACCCGCTGGACCCTGTCTCCCTGCAGAAGGCCTTCCTCAGGGTCCTGCCCTCTCTTTGGCCATCTTTGATTTTTGTTCCTATGCAGAGAGCAGCCCTTATGTCTGGCTTTGAGCCCCTATTCCAGGAAGGCCCAAACCTACTTTTATCACAGATGAAGTCCATCAAGTGGTATCTCTGAGGCCAAGGCTGGGCTCAGCAGGAAAGCGTGCTAAGTAGGGGTATCTGCCATTGGTGTTGCCGGGGTGTCAGGGGAGGGAAACAGCAGGATTTGCTGCCTCTGGAGTGGCTTCTGGAGGGCTGGAGTACTGGATGGAGCTTTGGTCTCATGCCTCCCCCTCAGGGCCAGGTCTCCGCACACACTGGGGTCTGCATCTGGAGTTGGTGGACTCTGGAGACTCGCCATCCATGTGAGAGTCAGGGTACTCAGGGTGGCAGGCTGGGACCTGGCCTTCTTGTAGCCTGCTCCCCTGATTCTGCCCAGTGGTGTCACCTAGAGAAAAAGATGCTCATCCCAGGGCAGTGGCTGTGCCTAGCTCCTCCTCTTACCAGCTTGGAGGCCTCCCTGGCAGGAGGCTGAGAAGGCTGCATGGCACCTGGAGGGTTCTTAGGCACGGGCACCTTCTCCCAAAGGAACCTCGGCCTGTCCCGGTCTCATCCTGGGTGGCAGCCCCTGCAGAGGGGCTGCAGTAGGCACAGGGTCAGGGTCAGAGGACAGACACAAACTCAGGATTTAACATCCTCTTTGGTGTCAGAGCCTCATCAGATCTGGGCAGCCCTGGAGGTCAGTTTATCTGCCCAGCTGGAGAAGACACACTTGGGCAAAAGCAGGGGCCCAAGGGACAGGGTGGTCACGTGGGGGGTCCTGCCCTCGCCCGAGCAGGCCGGCCGTGGCCATCTGGGCCTCTGCTCCCCTTGGTGCTGATGCCGAGGCCGGGGAGGAGCTCCCTGGAGCTGCGTGACCTTCACGCCTGATTTACCCCTCCGAGTTCCTCCCTCTGGTAGACTGGCAGCTGCCAGCACCGCTTGGTTTGTGAAATGTCAGTGGTTTAATATCAATTCTGGAGGTTTTATTGCCTTACCCCCCCTCCCCCCCCCCGTTTTCCGATGGGATTTTGATACAATCAAGGCCGGTATGGAGTGATGGTAGATTTGTGTTCCTGTCCGAAGTTGAGGAAAGGTCACGGTGCCTGGGGAGCCGGGGGCTGCACAGTCCTGTGCACAGGCGGCAGCCACGTCCCCTTCCCCCCAGAGCCCAGCATTGGGTAGACCTAGGGCTGCTCCCCTGGGCCGGGGCACCTGGGGTTTAAATGCAGCAACCATCAGCCACAAAAGGCCTCTGGTTTTATTTGCACAATGTCTTTGATGCTTCAGACCTAACTTATTTTTTCACAGTAATTTTTTCAAAATGTCATCTCCCCCCAAATGTACTGAATGAGGGTCTGTGTTTTGGGAGCATCGCAGTGCTGGGCCTCACTGGCCTGTGCCCTGTCCTGACTTTGGCTGGGCTCCCTCCCTTCATAGTGAGTGCTAGACACACCGTTCAGTGCTTTTCAGGATCGGGGTGCTTGCAAGGGGGGGGAATGGGTGCGAGAATTGTTGTCAAGTTTGGAGCTGGTCCCATGCCACTTTAGAGAGGTGATATCCAGAGACTCAACTGAGCCTGGCAAGACTCCGGGGGCACTTGCTGAGTGAACGGCTGGCTCAGGGGCACTAGTGGAAGGCAGACCTACGTGAGGGGGACCCTGGTGGGCTCAGGGTCCTTCTTCTTTGCGTTGAAGGGTTGGCTCATGTGAATACAGCAGTGCCACGGGCCTGTATGTGGCAAGCGACACCGGCAGTGCAGCGTGCCTTCCAGAGCCCAGCTGCCTGGGAGGTGGGACCTGGGTGCCCCAGCTGAGGAGAGAGGGATGAGCATGGGAAGTAGGGCTAGGTGGTCTCTTATGGTAAGAGAGCCAGAGGCAGATCCCACCGAGGACACCCAGAGGGTTGACACCTGCCTCCCTGCCTCTCAGCTATTCCTGGGCCGGAGACAACCTGGTGCAGACAACTCTCTGCAAATGGACCCCCCAGGCTTCTGTCACTAACCCTTTCTTCCAGGAGCTGGAATCCCAAGGGTGCACCCTCAGGACACAGGCAAGGGGCACAGTGTGTATGCAGAGGTGTGTGTGTGCATGTGTGTGTGGGGGGGCAGCACCACCATGTGTGGACGGGGTGCCTGGTGTGAGCAGACCACACAGGTGTATGTGATGATGTGCATATGTGCAGATGGTGTGTGTGTGTGCAGATGTGTGCGTGCACACAGTGTGCATGTGCAGGCTGCTGTGTGTGCATGCTAAGCTGCCGACTGGCTCTCCCCTGATGGAGAACAGGAAACTCAGAACTCTGCTCTTGAAATTGGCCCTCTCCTTCCCCCTCCCCTTTTTCTCTCCCTCTCTCCTCCACCTGCTCCCCATCCCCTCCCTGTCCCTGTCTTTCTTCCTTCCTCCTTTCCTGCCTTCTCCCCCCTCTCCTGTCTTTCCCCTCCCATCTTTCCTCCCCCTCCTCTCTTTCCAGGGGCATGATTTTTCTCCTGGTATCATGAACCTGGGCCGGCGTACCTCCCTGCCTCATTCCTCAGAGCAGTCCCTTGCCCTGCAGAGCTGGACTTGAGGGAAGGAGTGACCCCTCCCCTTCCACACCGGGCAGGGTCAGTGTGGCCAGAAAGACCTGCCCCCAGGCCTTGCCCTAGCTGCAAAAGAGGGGCCAGCCTGCCTGAGCAGCCTGGGGGCTCCCTCCCCACCCCTGCGGATGGGAAGGCTGCCTCCAAGATCTCCTTAGAGGCCAGGATTTGCAGGCCTACAGGGGCCAGACAGACACGTAAAGGAGTAGAGGGACAGGTCTGTGGGATGCTGGGGTGGCAGGGTGGGCACTGCGTAACCCTGGCCTGCTGCTGCCATGTAGAATGCAGGCCTGTGTGGCCAGTTCCAGTGTTCCAGTGTTTCAGATGAAGCTGGAGCACAGGTTTTTATGCACAATCTAATTTTTTTTGTGTTGGTTTTACTGCCAAAATAAACCTTGCCGGGTCTGTGGGCTGGGTGTGGTCCCTGGGGGTCCAGATTGCCAGGTCTGCTTAGCATGCTTGGGTCTCCAGACCTCTTCCTGCACCCCAGCTGTGACCCCTGGGCAGGACCCTAGAGGTGACACCCAGCCAGAGGGCCCTGGTGGGCTATGTTCTTGACCTTTCTCTTCCTGGCCTTACTTGAAATCTGTGTGGTGACAGAGGGTTGGGGCCAGCTGTGGGGATGCTTGTGGACCTTGGGGTACCTATGTGCTATGACTCCCATGGACTTTTCAGACTCACCTGACTTTTCCATCTATTTTGATTTTGGGTGACGATATTAATCTTTGAATCTTTATTTTCTTTCCTGGGGTTCAAATTGCCTTCTCGCTTGTGCCGGGCCCTGGAGCATTTAAGCCCAGAAACAGTCAAAGGTGGTGATGGCTGTGAGGAAGGCGTGTATGGGGGGACGCGCTCTGGAGGGGGGGACACGCGGCAGGTGCACCTCAGGCCTCCAGGTTCTCCTTTCATCCCCACGGCAACCGGGGAGATACCTTCACAGACCAGGAGACCAAGCTCAACGCAGGAAGAAGCCGGAGCTGGAACCAGGTTCTGCCCATAGGTCTCTGCGCTGCCCACTTGGCCCGTGCTCTTGAGCTCCAGGATCCCCAAATGGGGAGGATGGAAGGCTTGTCTCATTCCCAGACCTTTCTTCAGAGGCCAACAGAGGGCACTGCCCATCTGCCTCCCCTCCCCTCCCCAGCAAGACCTCCCTGACGCCCGGATAACTGTGTCACCTTTGTGTTCCTGCTCCTGTCCACTGGCCTCTCAGCCTGGCTTCCACCTGCTCAGTCACTGAACAGAGCCGCCTCAGTGTCCTCAAGTTTAAGGTGCACTCTCTGTCCTCACCTTGACCTTCTAGGCCAGGCAGCTCACTGGGCATGCTCCGTTTCCTGAAGTGCCCATCCATTGTGACAGTCTCCTGGCTTCCCTGCAGCTGCTCTGCCCCACCAAGCCTGTCTCCTGTGGACTCCCGGCTGGCTGCCGGAACTGCCAGGCCCCCAGTGTCGGGGCTCCCTGCAGCTGGGTGCCAGGCCCTCTTCTCTAGCCCTTTTTGGGCTTCTGTGGGGTGTTGCTAAGGAAGCTCATGATGCCCACAAGAGGTGCATGGTTTTTCTTCCCAAGCCTGGCTTCGTCAAAGCCTTCTCTGCCAGGAGCCTGGTTTTCCTGTCTCCGTGTAGCCCAGCAGGAGGGAGCCTTTCTCTCCCACACCCTGGTGGCCCTTTGCTACGACCTTTAAGTTGTCTCTCAGATCCGTACTTTTCTCCACTGTCCCCATCAGCCCCCACCCCAGCCAGCCTCAGTCCCCTGTCCCAGAGCTCTGGCATCAGAGCTGCACCGCGTACGTTCAGAAGCTCGGTGCACAGTTGGGGGATGCTCCTTGTGCCAAAGAGCGGATCCTTCTGGCCCTTTTCCCCAGGGCTGGAGACAGACAGCCTCTGAATTCTCTGCCTCTGTTGCTGTTGCACCATTCAACCCTGAGAGTAGCGTGGCCAGCCCAGGAGGACCAGTGGCCCCATCTGTTAAAGCGTCCATGTGCTTCCTCCTCCTTGTCATCATCACAGTGCCGTTTTTGAGCACCTACTGTGTACCTGGCAGAGAGTAGGTCTGCAGTGACTATGTCTTGAATCAATAAGTAAGTTACTATTACCGTTTTCATCTTTCAGATGAAAAGTCCAAGTTCTGGAGCCATTTAGTAACAAAATCAAAGGGCGCCGTGACAGCCCACGGTGGCATTGAGGCTGAGCCGGTCCCACCAGCCAGCTGAGGCTGCTGGTCAGAGCCGCCTAGGGCCACTCAGCGTGACCTGAACCTCCTCCGTCTTCATTTCCTCTCTTAGCATCTCACGTGGTGGCTATGTAGACGCCGCCACTGGGTTAGTCAGTGCAGACGCTGGTGAGCAACTGGGTAATTATTTCCAAAAATATTGACTCCTAATGGGAAGAAATGCTTCTCCGTGCCACCCGTCAGCAGAAAATTGCCTTTGGTATTAACATTTCATCAACCGCATAATGTGAATTGATGTAAATGCATAATTAGAAATAATAACCTGGGAAAATCCACTCTTATTTATAAAATTGGGCTTGTTAAATTAAAACGGGAGCTAACGACTTTTTATCTACTGTTAAAACATGTCTGAGGCTTTGCCTGCTCTGCCTGACAGAGGCCCTGTGTCCCGTCCCGTCAGGGGTGCAGAAACAGCTCTGTGGGGTGACCCCCGGGAGGGGGCTGTCCTCAGAGGAGGCACAGAGGCCATCTGTCTTAAAGGTGGCTTGGAAGGAGTGTGAATGATCCTCTCCAACTTGTTCTAGTCAGCACACAGCAGATGTCAGTCCCTGAGGACAGAAGAGTGGGGGACACTTTTCCCAGCCTTTGTTCTTCTGTGGAATGGAGGTCAGCCCTCTCACTCACCCATGTCCTGGGGATGTTGTGGGATTTCCTGTGTGGAGACCCACATGTCCTCCCTGGTTCTCACTGGACCAGGATGGCGGGCTCCATTGCCCTATTTCAGATGTGGAAACAAGACCCCAACCTTGTCAATTAAGACATTTGGGCTCCTGACCACGGGGACAGGCCCAGGGGTGCAGGGGGTCACGGGTGGACCTACAAGCCTCATAATGAGGGGTCTGGCTAGAGTCACCTGGAAGGCAGCGCTCCTTGGTCTTCAGAGACAGGTGGTGAGAACACCTGAGGGGCTTCACACTGGGGAGAAACCAGAGCAGAGACGCAGACCAGGGACTCCTAAAGTGCTGTCTGGGTCCCAGTATAGCCGCTCCCTGTCCCCCTCAATTCTGTGGCTGTTCCTACCACCCTTTATCATTTTTACACTCTGTTCGGACTTCACCTCTCTGTCCTTACTACTAAGAGAGTCCTGGCAGTGGCTGTCAGGTCTTTATCTTCCATTAAAAACCACTCATTAAATAGCAACCATGGCCATTCTTAATGAGGTTCATCTCAAATGAACCCCTGCCTCTCCTTCTAGAAGCTCTGGCTGACCTGCTTCTGGCTCAGCCCCCAGCCCTGTTGTTCGCCCTGTTGGCAGCTGTCTGTCCCTCTCCCCCTGAAGGTGTGGTGTGGCCCTGGTGCCCTCACGGGCCTGGAGCTCAGGGAGCTGAGCTCTCTGCCCAGCCCTTGAGCCTGTACACACATGTACGGTACGCGCAGGTATGGAGATTGGCGGATTTCTTATTAACAAAGAATGAGGTGTCTGATTGACGGCAGACACCTCAGGGAGGGGACACACGCTACAGAGACCCTTCTTGGATGGTTGTTCGTGCCGTGAGTGTTCAGGGCTGGGTTCTGTGATGACGTGTTTAGGTCCACCCCAGGGCTTCCTCCTGGGTGACTTCTTGGGGCCTTGGGGGCTGCACACACAGTTTCCCAGGCCAGGCAGGGCACGCTGGGTGCTGGCACACTGTCCAAGCAGGGGGCCCAGCGGCACTGCCTGGCCCTTCATCCTGTCCCCTGTGACCTGCTTCCTCCTTCATGTAGGGAACCTGACCTTTCAAGGAAACAACTCTTCTTGAAGCTGCTTCTCTGCTAGGATGTAGGGAAAGTCTCCAATTCTCTCTTTCTTGAGTGAGAAACCTGAGGCCAGACGAGGTCACACCAGGGTCATAACCAGAGGCAGGCCTCAGAGCCCCCGGCCAGTGTCAAGCCTGTGGCATCCAGACAAGCCTGGGGGGCTGGCTCGGGACCCATCTCTGCCTTCCCCTTCCTGGCCCCACCTGGCCCACCCCAGGGCACAGGAGGACCCTGGGAAGGGGTGTTCACAGCGGTGCCTGGGCCTCCCCTGGCCCCTTCCCTCCTCATCTCTCTCTCCCCAAGGACATAGGTTCCCTTTTCATGTGGGAAGAAAGCTGCCCACTTGTCTCCAGGAACAGCTGGGCCTTGTCCCCTCAGCTGGGGCTCGGTGCCTGCCATGGCCACACAATCCCGGCTGTGTTTTGGGGGCTGCAGGGCTCACAGAAGCACCTTGGCTCAGGTCCAGGAGCTGCAGGGGGCCTTGGGCCTGGGTGGCTGAGGTTGGGGCCCTTGGGGAGACCACGTCTGCAGGCCTCCTGCTTCCCTTTGCCCCTGGAGCCTGTACTTGCAGAGGGGAGGGATGCTGAGGCTGTCTGAGGAGCTGGGCCTGGCCCTTTTTCACTGGCCTCCTTGCCCTCAGGGTACGATGCTCCTGCAGATGTCCTGCCCTCCTGTGGGTCCAGGGCTCTGCCATGGGATGGGAGGGGGGAAATGGTGAGAGAGAGAGCTGAGTCCGGGTGGATCCCTATCCAGGCCGCGGGGGTGGTCTGTTTCTAGCTCTCCTGCTTTCTGCTCCACAAAGCTGGGCAGCTCCTCCCACTGTGCTGTCACCAGGGGCAGAGCCTAAACACACTATTCAAGGTCCCCTCTCCGGTACCACCCATCCCAGCCTCACCTCCCTATGTGGGGCAGCCCCGTGCTCTGACCCCAGTGTCCCCACTGACAATCAGCGCCCACAGACAGAGTTTGTCCTCCTGGGTGCTCTGTCAGTGCCGCTCAGTACAGCAAACTGGGGAGCAAGTGCTGTGGGGTCCTCATTATGCAGATGCAGCAGTGGGGCTCAGCATGGTCCGGTGACTTGCCCAAGGCCACACAGCTGGTAGCCGGGATCTTGCCTCCCAAGCTTGAGCTGCTTGGAATTTAGTTTTTATTTTTTATTCACACAGCCACCATGCCTTGTGCCTGTGTATTTCTTACATTTTAGAAGGGGACACATGATACACAGGTGAATAGAAAGGAAGGAAAATTAGACAGGGCTGCCTTCCACTTAGAAAGTTGAAAGGGGTGTGCTTCGAGTGTGATGGGTACACTTTAGCACTGAGGTCGGGGAAGGGGGCTCCGAGGATCTGGGATCTGGAGGACAAGGTGGGGAACGCTCAAGACAGGGGGGAGCTGGGTGCAGCCCTGGGGTGCAAGTGAGCACATGTGCCCACATGGGTCTGGGTGGGGGGCCTGCCAGGGGACACTTAAACATTCCGGAATGAGCCGGATGATGCCAGGAATGAGCATCTGTGTAGCTTTGTGTCACTAGACTCAGCTTTCCCGTCTGGGTGTTGAATGCTCAAAAGATCCCTGCTACCCAGGTACTAAAACTGGAGAGGAGTCTGAGGACAGGCAGACAGCTCTACGTAAGCTGCTGGAGGGTGTTCATAGGAAGAGGGTCAACCTACTCGTGTGGCCCTGGAGAGCAGAATGGGACTGTTGTCAGGGTGGGACCCACATGAGGGAGTATTTAGCAGTCACGGATATCCAGTGATCAGTGATCAGGAGGGGCACCCTGAGAGGTGGTGAGTCACTGGCAGAGTCTAAGGAGCTATGCACAAGAGTTATAGTTGGGTGGAACAGCCGATCCTAGGGACAGTGCAGAGGAAACTGGATATAGAAGGGGGTCAGACAGGCTGACATAGGATCTCTCAGGGGTCTCTGAGCTGCCTGAGTGTGGGAGGACATCAGGACTGGAGGAAGGGTGCATGCCCTGTGTGGACCTGGGCCTCTGGGTGCTTGGGTCAGATTGTGAAGTTGGCTCCGAGCTCTGGGCTGGAGTGTGCCCGATGCTTCATAAATATTGTAGCTTGATTGATTTCATCCTGGCCTAAAGGGAAGTGAAGGGAAGATTTCTTGATCTGAGAAGACCAAATTAGGAACAGATGTCTTTTCAAGCTATTCATAGGCGGTTGGGGGACAATGGCACTTATTTTTAAAGGAGCCCTCATGGGCAGGTTGCTGCTGTCTATTTGAATGTTTATGTTGGAGCATTTCACATTCTTGGCCGTGGAGAGTCACTGGGGGGGGAACAACCAGGCCTCCCCGGTGCTCCATTTCAGGTCATGATCCAATGGGTCAGATGTAACCTCTTCCTCCAAACTGTTCTGTCTCTGGCTCCAGAACACTGTGAGGTTCTGATGAAGGAAGCAGAGAGGGCTGTTTCCAAAGAGGGGCACTGAGGCGTAGGAGACGTGCGCTAACTGCCCAAGTCATCTTCTTATTCTTCAAAGTCAGGGGCTGGGCTTTTAGGCAAATGAACATAAACCACCATGGAGGCTCTTCATAGGGTTAGCATTATGCACCACCACAATGGTTGGGAAATAAAATTGTTGATCACTCTGTGTGTGTGTGTGTGTGTGCGCGCACTCTCTCCATTGCAATTTAAAAACTACCACCACTTAGCTCATCAAAAATAATACCAGTGAGGAAAATAGCTTTCGTTGTTAAAACTCCCCAACATTTTGCCTTAATGTGTTCCTGTAAAGAAAGTCGATTATGGTGCAGACAGGAGAATCATCTGACTGGATTCACCACGGTAGGCTGACCCTGGTGTGTGCCCAGGCCAGGGGAGAGGTTCCATTTGGGGAGAGCTGTACCCGTGAGGTACAGCTTTCCAGGGTCACAGGGGAGCCGGGGGAGGCACCCAGCCCCCGTTGGTGACTTTTGCTCATTTTTGAGTGAGGCCTCGGTTTCTCCTTGGGAACCACGTCCTGCTGGGTGCTGCCCTCTCCCTGTGCCCAGGGCTTGTCTCAGTCCCTTGGAAGTGCCTTCTTGGAAGGTGCATGGATGCTGCTGCTGTGCCCATATCTTCGTGTCACTCACAGTGTCCTGCACATCAGTAACTTCTCACTCTCAGAGCCTGTGACTCTGCCTGGGGACTCTCTAGCCATGGAGGTGGAGCTCAGGGGTAGCCTTCAGCCAGGGATGAATGGGAGTTGTTGGCTGTGTACCCCAGCTCCCTCCCCTCTTGGATGGGACAACTCTCTGTGCACACAATGGCTGTGTGACAGGCTGCCTGGGGGCAGGGAGTGCCCAGTGACCTGCGGCACTAAAGAGCCTGTCACCTGCAGCTCTGGCCCACTCAGGCAGGTGACTGTGTGTGTGTCCCTCTGAGGCCAAGGCTTTGAGGGCCTTGCTTAGAGTCACAGGGACATCTCTGCCCCACCATCCCCTCTCCACCACCCACCAGCTTCTCTGAAGTTTGAGCTGAAGCCAGGAAAACCCCTGTACTGGGCAGCTCTTGCTTGGAAAAGGGTCTCGGACAGAGATGGTCCCTGAGTGTGCAGCGAGGTCCTGTGTATGGGCACACTTCACTCTGCTCCAGGGCTATCTTTGTTCTGAACCCACAACATCTCCCCTCTTTGGGGAGATGGCTGCCAGGGGTGGGGGGGCACTGATGCCAACAGAGGGGTATGTGACCCAGGACAGCAAATTGCAGGAATTTTCACTTTGGAACCAAGGGAAGGCTTCACCCGAGCCTTCATTCCTTAAGAAGACTGGGAACTTGCAAGCTGGGAGCTGCAGCCGCGCCAGCCTCACTGAGGAGATAGGTCTGCAAGAATGTCGCTGATCCCTGGGAGGGCAGAGGTGAGAGGTGAGAGGTGAGAGGTGGAGAGAGATTCCTGATGATCCCAGCTACCCGCAGGACTCTGCCTTCCTGAGGTTTGGCTTTTGAACCTACAGCTCCTCCCTCTTGCCAGACCTGGTGTGGGCTGTGTTGTCACCAAGGGTCCTGACAGTCATGCCCACATCATCAAGACGGTTTTGTCCAGCCACCGAGGCTCCTTGCTCCTTGTAACCCTAGTGACTGGCTGCCGTGACGTGCAGCCCATCCTTTAGCAGATCTGCTCCCGTTCAGCCATTCAGCGAATGTCACCTGTCAACAGCACACACCGAGGCAGTCACTTGTGCACAAGAGACTGAGGTGGTCCTCAGGGAGATCAGGCTGATGAGAGAATGGGAGGGACGAGCCACAGTCCCCTTCAACCGAGGTCATCAGAGGAAGTGACGTGGTGGAGAGCTGCCAGCACCCTCTCCATACCAGGGAGCCCACCAGCACCGCCTGGGAGGAGAGAGCCTGATCTGGGCAGAGAGAGCAGGCTGGGATGGGGGGTGTTGCTCAGCATTCACACCCAGGGAAGCTGGAGGGTGCAGAGCTGCCTCAGATGCAACTGGGGTGGTTTGTAGCAAAGAACACAGTGTGAAAACAGCCCACGACCCTGAATTCTCCAGATTTAAAATCTGTCCCTTCCGGCTGGGTGTGGTGGCTCACACCTGTAATTCCAGCATTCTGGGAGACTGAGGCAGGTGGATTACTTGAACTCAGGAGTTCAAGACAACACTGAGCAAGAGCAAGACCCCATCTATAACACAGAAAAACTATTTTTAGTGGTGGTACATGCCCGTAGTCGCAGCTACTTGGGAGGCTGAGGCAGGAGGCTCTCTTGAGTCCAAGAATTTGATGTTGCTGTGAGCTGTGATAATACCACAGCTTCTACGCAGGGTGACAGAGGGAGACTCTGTCTTGAAAAAAATAAAAATACAAAAATAAAATCTGTCCCATCCTCCCCATTCACTCACACCTTCCCCTCAGACCTTATGTCCTGATGAGGGCCTGGGGAATGGGGTTACCATAGAAACAAGATGCATTTGAGTGCCCTGATGCTAGGCAGCTTGGAGGTTCTGCACTCAGAGGCTCAGAGGCCCTTGGGATGCCAGCACTGGGTGGCCACGTCTGCAGGGAATCATCAGTGCCCATGTGGACGGCCATCCTGGGCTCTGCTCTGTGCTCCCCAGGAAGCCTTCTGAGGGCTGACTCAGCAATCACATTGCACCCTAAAGCCTGGACATCTGGACCTGCCTTGGCCCAAGTTGCTGTCTGCCTCGTGCGTCTGTGATGCCTCAGTTTCCTTCCTAACGGTGACCCCAGAGCCAGCCTCTGACTGGTGTACCCACTGAACCAGGCTACCAAGAATCCTTGGCCTCCAAGCACACTTAGAGGCTGTCTCATCCAGGCCTCGGCCTTGGGATGGGAGAACGGTTCTGGGAGAATGGGCATTGATGTCAACCAGCGTTGCCGGCCGACATCTTGCTGAGCTCCACGTCTCTCAGGAAGTCCCCCCTGCTATCTGACCACATGCCACCCTGCTGCCACATGTGATGAATGGTGGAAAAATTTGTGTTTGGGTTGAAGGTTTTAAAGAAGGAAGAATCTTTCAGAAACCTCACTGATATTTTATTTTATTTATTTATTTTATTCCATTATTATTATTATTTTTTTTTTTTGCAGTTTTTGGCTGGGGCTGGGTTTGAACCCGCCATCCCTGGTGTATAGGGCCGTCACCCCACTCCTTTGAGCCACAGGCGCCGCCCTACTTATTTTTTTAGAAATCATAGCTGTGTACATGAATGCATTTATGGAGTACAATGTGCTAGTTTTACATACAATTTGAAATACTTACAACAAACTAACAGCCAGAGGAGGATTTTTCTTGACCAGAAGCTTCCTGCTCCAATCTCTCTTCCTCTGTGGGGGTGGGGGGCAGCTATGCCTCCCGAATCTGCTGCGTCAGGCTCCTCTGCTGTCTGGAATCTCCAGCAGTTTCCTGGAGACAGATGGCATTGATTTTTGCATTTGTTCTACGATGCCTGTCTCTCACAAAATATTAACATCAGCTATTGACATGGGGTTTCTGAAAACATCAGAAACTGTTCGATCTGTGACTTTAAAAAAATATTGGGTTGCTTGTTAGGCATGGGAGCAGTTTTAAAGAATGGACTATTTTTCAAGCATTTGGTGAGTTTTGGAGAATGATCAAATCGCTGCTCCTTTTTGCGTGTGGTCATCTTGCCTCATTTGCTCCCGTATTTTGGACAATTTTGTGGAGTTTTAGTGGGAGAGGGAAAGAGTGACCAGCCTCACGTTCATGGTATGGTGGGGAGAGGGCTGGGCTGGCGTCCGTCCGTGGGGAGGCTCTGCTGTGCAGCTCTGTGACCTTGGCTGCTTGTTTTCCCTTCGTTGGGTCTCCATTTCTCCACCGGCAGATGGGGAGCACAATCCCTTTCCTTTCCGCATCTGGGGGGTTGGTGGGAGGGTTGTGAGTGCCTGGATGCTCAACTTAACTGCTCTCCAAGGGAAGACCTGGCTAGCATAGAGAGTCAGCTGGACTTACTGACCTTGGGCACCTGAATAGCCATCCGAGTCATGCACATACCTGTACAAGACAAGGGGGTCCCCAGGACCTACTGTTCTGGCCTCACAGAGCCTCAGGGCTGCTTACTGTGGAGAAGGGGACTGGCTTATTTGCATAGGACCCCCAGCTCTCAACCCCCTGAGCTGCTGTGCTCAGGTCTGGCAGGAGCAGTGGTTCCTAGAGTCCAATACAATGGTTTGTGATACTCAGCTGCACATGAGGACTCTCTGGCAAAGCTCACTACAGAAAGTGCACTAGGATGAGTCCAGGTACTGAGTGGGCCAAGGAGAGGAGGGGGTGCTTCCCCCCAAGACTGCACTGCACTTCCTGCATCAGTTCTGCTCAGGGAAACCTGGAAATGCCACACCTGCTGCAGACACTTGAAGAAATCAGTTTGAACAGGAGACACTTAGTGCTAGTTAGGAGGTCAGCCAGTTGCAACTGGCAGGAACTGCCCAAGGCCGTGAGTTGTCACCGAACACTCAGCCCTGCCAAGACAGCCTCTTCTCTCTCTGTTTAGAGGTGTGCTCTGAAAGGGTGTGAGAACCAGGTAGGCAGGGACTGTGCCCACCTTACGTTCCTGGAAGCCCCAGAGCCGAGAACAGTGCCAGGCACATGGAACACACTTCACGCATTCATTCATTTATTGAGTTCTGAACACCGGGGGCCAGGCTGAGATCTGGGGATGTCCTGAGGTGAGCTGCATTCAGCTCTTCACCTTGAGCTTGCGGTTGGTGGGAGAGAGGGACGCCCCCATGCCAAGTCAACAGAAGCTGGGGGTGTGCCAGGAACTCCATGCAAGGTTTGGCAGGCACTGGTGAGATGCAGGCCGGTTCCTCTCACACCACCACAGTTTCTGGGGCTCTTGGGAACCTCACGCCCTGTGTTATGACTCAGTGTCCTCTCTGATTGCAGCCTTTGGGACTGACCATACATGCACGCCCCTACAGCCCCATTTTCCCTGGGGATGTCAGCCTGGGCCTTTATCAAAGTCCTCTTTAAACTGGGACTTGGCCTAACCTCTCCTGCTTTCCACCCCAGAATTTTCCTTCCTGGAAATTACAAGGAGAGTTGAAGCCCTCCCTTCTGGGTCCTTTGAAGCAGAAGTTAGTGTGGGGCAATGCGGAGTCTTCTCTGAAGTGTGGGGCTGGTGAGTGGATGGGGGTGTGTTTTAGACATTTGGAAGCTGTCCATGTGCAAAATTTGGTTTCCCCTAGGTGTCTGGTCAGGGTGCTTCTGCCTCTTGCTAACTGCTTTACTGGACAATGGGCCTCAGGAATTATACAACTGGGAGTCAGTCAGGAACATTAGCACGAGCTCAGCAGGGAAATGTTTCTAGACTAAAGGAGTCCCCAAATCCCAACTAGAAGGGCCTTTGGAGGTTGCTTTATTAAGATGTTTGCAGGTGCAGAAGATAGAAAACTTTTGGATAAAGCAAAGAGGGCAATTTATTGACTTAGTAATCAAAAGACTTGGGCTTCAGGCACGGCTTGATCCAGGAGCTCAATCAACGTCTCTTTCTGTGTATCTGTCTGCTTTCCTCTGTTTGCATTTTATCCCCTTATAGGCGTCCCCATTGGACACTCCCTGTGTCTTTAGGCTGTCGTCTGACTAAATCAGCTGCTCAAGCATGAGGAGACTCACCCTTCCCTGAGTAGGAGTAAGTGCCATCCACCAACTCCAGTCATGATTCTGTATCTGTACCCCGGCAGTGACCAGGTGTGGGTCATGTGCTTCTCAACTGCAGGAACTTGCAGGCATGAAGCACGCTGGCCTGAAGGAATTTTAAGGTGTTCTTTTGAGAGGTGACAGGTTGAAGTAGCAGAATGTTCTTTTGCAGTCTCTGCAGGGGTGATAGGGTCCGCCTCTCAGCTGTCAGAAACCGTCTCTAGGCCTCAAAAGGAGAGCATCTCGGCCCTCCCTGGACTCTCAAGGGACGCGGGCACCTCTGCAGGCTGTCCTCATCATGCCTGTGTCTTGCCTGGCACTGTCTTGGCATAAGTTCCTCATACTGTCCTGGGCCCTCCGTCACTCAGAGAGGTTGTGGTGTTAGAAGATGGTGACCCTGCCCAGAGATGCCTCCTCCCCAGCAGGTTGTGCCCCACCCCAACCCTCCAGTGCTGTCCACCCTTCAGGAGTGCTCCGGCCTGCTCACGTTCCTGCAGCCTGAGGCTGGGATGAAGCCGTGTGCAGGCCAGTCTCTCTGTCCCTCCCCTGGCTTACCCTGGACCGTCTCCGCCATTAGTGCCTCCTAGGTGAACAGCAAGTTTCCAGGCCTCAGGGAGGGACCAGTGCCCCACCCTGTCTGCAGGGCTACAGACAGCCCTGCAGCCAGGCTCAGCTCAGGGCTGGGGGTAGTGCCTGGGAGGACGGTGAGGGCATTGGGATTGATAGCAAGACTGTAGAGCAGACAGGGCAGGGCTCAATCCTGTCTCTGCCTCCCTCCCTCCTGGCTGCCCTTGGGCAGCTCACAGAACCCACCGAGCTTGCCTTCTCATCTGTGAGAGGCAGCAATGGAGATATGATACCTGAGGTGCACCTGGGGAAATCCACTGGGGGTGGAAAGATTCTAACATTGAGCTTGTTGCCATGTGCCCATTTTCGCTTGGTCATTGCTATTTTTTTTTTTTTTTTAATTTCAGAATATTAAGGAGGTACAAATGATTTTGTCATATGGATACCTTTTATAATGTTTCAGTTGGGACTTTTAGTGTGCTTATCACATGAACAGTGTTCATTGTACCCTACAGGTAGGTTTCTACACACTCCTTTCTTGATTTCCAATGACTTTCACATCTCCTTGTGCCCACATACGCCCACCGATTAGCTTCCCGTTATTAGGGAGTAAATGTGGTGTTTGTTTTTCCATTCCCACGATGCTTCACATAAGATAATGGTTTCCAATTCCAACCAAGTTATTGCAAAAGACAGGTATATCACATTTACTTAATCCATGCATGAATTGATTAAGGTTGATTCCCCATTTTTGCAATTGTGAATTGTGCTGCAATAAACATTCGAATGCAGGTGACCCCAAAGGCAAATATAACAATAACAGAAATATAAAAATAAATTAGTGGCACCAGGTTAAATGAAAAGGCTTCTGCACAGCAAAGGAAATAATCTACAAAGTAAATAATAGACAATTTACCAAATGGGGGAAAATATTCACAAACTATACATCCTATAAATGGCTAATATCCAGAATTTACAAAGAACTCAAACTTAAGTCAGCAAGGAGAAAACAATCCTGTTAAAAGGTGGGCAAAGATATGAGCAGAAGTTTTTCAAAAGAGATAGACAAATGGCCAAGAAACATGAAGAAATACTCAACATCACTAATCATCAGGGAAATGCAAATTAAAACCAAAGTAATCGCCTTGCCCCTGTCAGAATGGCCATTATTGAAAAGTCCACAAACAACAGATGCTGGTGTGGGTGCAGTGAGAAAGGGGTGCTTATACCCTGTGGGTGAGACTGCAAATTAGTATGACCTTTATGGAAAACAGTGTGGAGATTCCTCAAAGAATAAACATAGACCTACTCTTTGACCCAGAATCCCACTACTGGGATAGTTCCACATGTACCCAAAGAAAGCGAAGTCATTTTATCAAAAAGACACCTGCACTTGAATGTTTGTGTTGCTATTGTTACTGGGAGTTCAGCACACCTCAGAACCTCAGGGCTGGCAGGCCCCATGGAGGACCTCATGCTGTATAGGTGTGCGGAGCGAGCTGCGGGCAGCAGGACCCATACAGCCTGGCAGATGCTCAGAGAGTGACCCCCAACCACTTCTCCTCCTTTAACAACATTCCTTCCACCTGCCAAAAGTCATGTAGCCCATGCACACTTTCCTTGTTATTGGCAAGCACACTTTTTCCTCTTTATGGTTGATCTCTACCGCATGTGTTAAGACTTATGTAACCTTGTTAAGGCACTGTCTGAGTAAAGCTGTCTCCGCGGTTCAGCTGCTGGCTGCAGCCATCAGCTGCGTCAGTCTTCCTGACGCCGTCTTTCACCTTGTATGAGTCCCTCTTCTTCATTTTCCACCATTTCCACTCAGGTCAGCTCTCCCTCCTCATGCTGGGTTGTGAGAGCTCATGCTGGGTTGTGAGATATAGGGGACACGGAGGCCCAGAGACCAGGAGAGACATGCCCAGGGTCACCCAGCAAGGCCACGGAAAACCTAATTTTCTGACTCCCAGCCCAGGGCTCTGACTGCTCTGGCCTCAGGGAAGGCCATTGGCTCCTGCTCGTTTCACATTTATTACTGAGAGGAATGAAAGGCAATGGAAAAGAAAAGGGAAGAGGAAAGCTGAACCCTCTTTAGAGCAAAATCATGACCTGATAAGGCCTAAGTGTTGGCAAATATCGCCCTAAGGAGACTTGAATAGTCAGAGCCCCTGGCTGGGGCCGTCACCACACTGCTGACAGTGGGATGTGGGTGTCTTGGAAGGTGGTCTGCTGATGGGGGGCCTGTGGGGCACGCAGGAGAATCTGAGACCAAGGCCTAAGAGTTTAATGATTTTCTTCCTTTCTTCCCTACCTTCCAACCCTCTTCTTTCTTTTCTCCTTTGTTCCTTCCTTCCTCCCCCTTTCCCTCTTTTCCTCCCTTGCTCCTTCCTTCCTTCCTTCTCTCCTCTCCTTTCCTTTCCCTTCCTTCCTTCTTCCCTCTCTCCTTCCCTCCCTAATTCTTTCCCTACTTCCTCCTTCCTTCATTTTCTCCTTCCTTCTTTCTTTCCTACCTCCTTACTCCCTTCCTCCCTCCTTCCTTCCCTCCCTGATTCCTTCTCCACTCCTTCCTTCCTTTCTTTTTTCTATCTCCTTTCCTCCTTCCTTCCCTTCCTAATTCCTTCCTTACTCCTTCCTTCCTTCCTTTTTTTCTATCTCCTTTCCTCTCTCCTTTCTCTCTCCTTTCTTCCCTACTCCTTCCTTCCTTCTTCCCTCTCTCCTTCCCTCCCTAATTCCTTCCCTAATTCCTTCCCCACTCCTTCCTTTTCTCCTTCCTTCTTTCTTTCCTACCTCCTTTACTCCCTTCCTACCTCCTTCCTTCTCTCCCTAATTCTTCCTTCCTTCCTTCCTTTTTTTCTATCTCCTTTCCTCCATCCTTTTCTCTCTCCTTTCTTCCCTACTCCTTCCTTCCTTCCTTCCTTTCTTCCCTACTCCTTCCTTCCTTCCTTCCTTCCTTTCTTCCCTACTCCTTCCTTCCTTTCTTTCCTACTCCTTCCTTCCTTCTTCCCTCTCTCCTTCCCTCCCTAATTCCTTCCCTAATTCCTTCCCCACTCCTTCCTTTTCTCCTTCCT
>CAUYPK010068911.1:0-17554 GCA_963574355.1 Loris lydekkerianus
GCCCATTCCTTTCTCTGGGACCCTGAGGGCGGAGCTTGCTGGAGCAGTTTTTTTCACACAATGGCTTTCACTGAGCCCAGCTCAGTGGCTCATTTTGGGGCCCCAGACAATACCCAAAGTTCTCCACACTTTTGCTCAAGCTCTCCCCAAGGCAGCTCAACTGAGCGCCAAGTCCAAGAACACCAAAAAAGTTCACAGGTAAGGCCTTTCCAGTTTGCAGTCTCACTGCTGCTTGTATTCACGTTTACTGGCGTGATTAGGTCAATTGAACACACGCAGCCACTTGCCAGTTTTCCACTGTTTTTGTCCTCCTCCTGGGGTCCAGAAGTCTCTTGCTGGCTCCCTGTATCCTCAAAGGGATGATCATAGGCAGATCCCACCGGCCAGAGATGTCTGGAGTCTTTTCTCCCCAGACTCGCTGTGCTTAGTTGAAGGGAAGCTGTTACTCAGACGCCATCTTTAATCCAATCTGTTGTTGAATATTTTTGCATCCATATTCATTAGTGATATTGGTCTATAAGTTTCTTTTCTTTTTGGGTCTTTTTCTGGTTTGGAGATCAAAGTGATTTTTGATCATAGAATGTGTTGGGTAGTATTCCTTCTTTTTCTATATTTTGGCAAAGGTTGAGTAATATAGGTACTAGTTCCTCTTTAAAGGTTTGGTAAAATTCTGATGTGAAGCCATGTGATCCTGGCCTTTTCTTTTTAGGGAGATTTTGTATAGTTGATGCTATTTCAAAACTTGATATAGGCCTACTGAACATTTTCACTTGGTTCTGGCTAAGTCTTGGAAGGTGGCATGCTTCCAAGTATTGGTCAGTTTCCTTCAGATTTTTGTATTTCTGAGAATAAAGTTTCTTGTAATATTCATTAAGGATTTTTTGAATTTCTGAGGAGTCTGTTGTTATTTCATCTTCACCATTTCTGGTTGATGAAATTAGAGAATTTGCTCTTCTTTTCCTGGTTAGGTTAGCCAAAGGTTTATCTATTTTATTCATCTTTTAAAAAAATCAGCTTTTTGATTTATTGATATGTTGTTTAATTTTTTTTTCAATTTAATTTAATTCTACTCTAATTTTGGATATTTCTTTTCTTCTGCTGGGTTTGGGATTGGAATATTCTTCCTTTTCCAGTTGCTAGAGACGTCCCATTAAGTTGTTAATTTCTTCTATTTCCATTCTCTTGAAGAATGCTTGCAGTGCTATAAATTTCCCTCTTAGAACTACCTGTGTGGTATTTCAGAGATTCTGGTAATTTGTGTCTTCATTGTCGTTTTTTCCCCCAAATTTGGTAATTTCCTTCTTAATCTCATCTATGACCCAGCTATCATTTAGCATAAGGTTATTTAGCTTCCATGTTTGTATATGAGTATGCAGATTCCTGTTATTGAGTTCAACTTTTATTCCATGATGGTTGAGAAGATGCAAGGAATAATTTTTATACTTTTAAATTTGCTGAGGTGAGACTTGTGACCTAAGATGTGATCAATTTTGGAGTATGTTCTGTGGGTTGATGAGAAGAATGTGTATTCAGTTTTGTTAGGATGAAATGTTCTGTAGATGTCTGTTAAATCCAACTGTTGAAATGTTAAGTGTAAATCTGAAATTTCTCTGCTTAGCTTCTTATTGGAGGATCTATCCAGCACTGCCAAAGAAGTTTTAAAATCTCTGACTCTTATGGAGCTAGAGGAAATCAAGTTGCTCATGTCTGTTAGAGTCTCTCCTACAAATTGAGGTGCATTCTGGTTGGGTGCATAAATTTTAATAATTGACATCTCATCATATTGAGTATTACCCTTAACAAATATGAAGTGACCATCCTTATCTTTCCTTACTTTTGTTGGTTTAAAGCCTATTGTATCTGCAAATAAAATGGCAACACCTGCTTTTTTCTGCTTTCCATTTGCCTGAAATATTGATGACCATCCACTCAACCTGAGTCTATATTTATCTTTTAAGGTAAAATGAGATTCTTGTATGCAGCAGATATCTGGCCTGAATTTTTGTATGCAGTCAGCCAACCTGTGCCTCTTTAGAGGACAATTTAAGCCATTTACATTAATTGAGAATATTGATAAACCTGGTAGAATTTTGGGTATCGATTTTTTTGAAGGCCATTGGACATTTTTTATCCTTTTGCCTCTGTGGAAGTTGGAATTTGATCAGAAATTTTGGAGAGAGCTTACTTTGGTAATAGAGAATTGTGCTGGTCATTATGGAGGATAGGTCTGAGAATATCCTGGGGAGCTGGATTAGTTATGGCCAATTTCTTCAACTTGTGAATGTCATTGAAGTATTTAATTTCTCTATCATAAATGAAACTCAGTTTAGCTGGATACAGGATCCTGAGTTGAAAGTTATTTTGTTTTAGCAGATTAAAAGTTGATGACCACCCTCTTCTAGCTTGAAAGGTTTCAGCAAAGAGATTTGCCATCATTCTAATATTCTTTCCCTTGTAGGTAATGGTTTTCTTACATATGGCTGCTTGTAGAATTTTCTCCTTCATATTATCTTTGGTGAAGTTAAATATAATTTGTCTGGGAGATGCCTTCTTTGGGTTGAGTCATGCTGGGGTTCTGAAACTCTCTGCTATCTAAATTTCAAAATCACTTGGCATGTCTGGAAAGTTCTCCTTCATTATCTCATGAAGTAGAGCATCAGGGCCTTTCGAAGTCACCTCATCGCCTTCAGCAATCCCTATAAGGTGAATATTCGTTTTCTTTGAATTATCTCAGAGCTCTCTGAGAGAATGATTTGTTTTTGCTCTCCACTTCTCTTCCTGCTTGAGCTTTTAGGAGCATTCAAAAGTTTTGTCTTCAATATCAGAAATCCATTCTTCTGCCTGCTCCATTCTGTTACTGAGGGATTCTACTGTATTTCTCAGATCTTTGAGGGCTGCAAGTTCTTTACTCAGTGTGTCAAAATCTTTGGTGATTTTGTCTTTGAATTCATTGAATTCTTGAGAAAACTTTTGTAATCTCCTTGAATTTCTAATTCCAACTTTACCTCCATATTATTAATCTTATTTGCAATCCAAACTCTGAATTTGATTTCTGACATCTCTGCCATTTGTCTACGAATGGAATCTTCAGTTGTGTCCACTATATCATTCCTTGGTGAAGTTGATCTACTCTGGTTATTCATGTTACCGGAATTTTCCCTTTGATTCTGACCCATGATTATTTTACACCATTTGACTAGATGAGAAGATAAGGTGAAATTGGGTTGTGGGGTTCCTGGCGTAGTGATTAACCAGCCCTTTACTGAACAGCTGTGACTGGTGTCTGTACCTTTTCCTCTAGAGCTTTGCAAAGGATCCTTATAGTGCTATAGCCTGAGACATGGGGGACTTACTTGGTGTGGTGGGGTTAAGGGGCTTTGTTTTATTTTCAGCTTGTCTCTGTCCTACCCTAGTGAATTAGTGACTCTGAGTTGAAGTGTCAGCTGTGGAAAAATACCAGCAATTGAGCTATCCCCCCCCCCACCATGGGCAACAACGGAAAAAGGAAAATCAAACCTTCCCATAACCACACACTCACAGTACCACTTTGGATAGTCCTCAGGTGATTGGTCCAATCTGAGAGATCCAAATAAATTGTCCCAGTCAGCACCCAGTCTCAAGTGAGGGAGTTCAAAAGGTCTCTGGCAACTAGATAGCAGGGGTCTGCTGGCAGCTCGAGTATGACTTTTTCTGGTGCTCCATGGAGTCAGAAGGACCCCCCCCTGGGAATGAATTAGTCTGAGAAGGTCGATGCCTCCTTCCCCACCTTGCACCTCTGTCACACCCAGTCACTGGTAACCCTGTAGAGCTATGACCTACTTCCCTCCAATGAGCAGATGCTCCAGGGGTATGATGAGCCTGCCTGAGTCACAGAGAGATCTTATGTCTCCTTGGTCAAGGCCTCTGCACTCCACCACCATCTGGCAGGGGAAGCTGAGGCCTGACAACCTTGGGTGGTTAATGGACACTGTGGCAGTTCACTTTGTTCCAACCCTGTACCTGATTGATGTTACTGACACTTAGATTAGCACAGAATTTGTGATTCTGTCCTGGATATATTCCCCTGTGGACCACGCGCTGTTTGAGTTCACAGAAACTGTGACTCAGCCCTGGTTTGTGCCGCTACCCGAAACTGGTGTTTCTGTTTCCCCTGCAGTCTGTGTTGGGGCAGGTGCCCTTAGAGCTTACACTCAACTTTCCATTTCTCACCTGCCTTTGTCTCAGCTATAATCCCCTGGGGGCCAGGTGTTTCTTAGGCTCACTTAAGCAGTCCTCTGGCTCAGTGCCACCCTGGGAGTATGCCATCTCTGTCCATGTGGCTTCAATTCTCCATCCTGCAGGGCTCTGCCCATGCCAGTACAGCCTCAGGTAGACCCTTTGCTCATGGGGTCTGCGTTACCATCCCAGATCTATTCTGCCAGTGTCTGCTACCAGAGAAGATCCCCTACTTTCTCTGGTTGCCCAGAGAGACAGGAAGTGTCCTTCCAAAATATCCCCAGTGGTGTGAGCCCTATTGTTCCTGCTGCTGCTGCTGCTCTGTGCCAGGGGGCACTGCCTCTCCCTGTCTCATATGGTTCCTTCAGTCTACCATTTTCTCCTTATTCCTGTGCCACAGAATCAGCACAGACCTGCAGCAGCCCATGCCCTTTCCACACCTCTTGAGAAAATGCTCGAGAATCTGGACTCCATGGGGGACAGGTTTCCAGACCTCAGGGTGAGAGTGGAGGGGAGTGCTCAGACTTCAAATTTTCAGGTAGAGAATATATACAGTTTTATACAGTTTTATGCCTGGCAGGAGAATGCCATGGCACCCTTGTAGGGGAAGGAGGTCTGTTTTTTAGAGGGTTTCTCCTGTGGGATAAAATGGGAGGATATTTGAACTCTGCTCACTTGTTTATAGAAAGTATACTGTGAGCTGTTCTCATGGGTGAGGGGACTCCCATCTGCTTGGCGATGGATTTTGTACCTTTTGTTTGTATCCTTGGGGCTGCAGCTCACCTCAGCAGGGTTGATGTGCATTCTTGGTTCAGAACCTTCTCTCTTGGTTCAGCTTCAAACCATCAGCTTACTTGCTAAACTTCTGTCAAAGCTTTAGCTCTCCTTCTGGAGGGGAGCCTCTGTGAAAAGCTGGCTTCAGTCGGCCATCTTGCCTCCACCCCATGATGACATTAGTTTTTTGATAGGGATTACAATGAATTACATAGGTAATTTTTGGTAGCATGGACATTTTATTAATAGTTTTAGTTCAGTGTGGTCTGAGAAAATACATGATATAATTTCCATTATTTTTGAAATTTGTTGAGACACGTTTTTTGGCCTAAGATATCATCAATCTTGGAGGCTATTTCTTGTGCTGAATATTTCTTCAGTAGTTTTTAGGTAAAATGTTTTATAATTTTCTGTTATGTCTTTTTTGCTCTAGAGTTCTGTTTGAGTCTAGTGTTTATGTATTTAATGCTTGCGTAATCTGCCCAGATCTATCAGGGGAATGTTGAAGTCCCCAGAAAGTACAATGCTGCTCTGTATCTCTTTGCTTAGATCCAGTAGGGTTTGCTTTATGAATCGGAGTGCTCTTGTGTCAGGTACATAAACATTTAGGATTATTATGTCTTCTTGCTGAATTGCTCCCTTTACCATTATATAATGACCAATAACCATCTTTTTCTTTCTTTACTATTGTTAATTTAAAGTCAATTTTATCTGATATAAGACTGGCTACCTCTGCTTTTGATTTGTGTGGTGTATTATTTTCCATCCCTTTACCTTGAGTCTGTATGAGTTCTTATGGGTTAGATGTATTTCCTGGAGACAACAGATGTTTGAGTTGTATTTTTTTCTTCCATTTATCCAGCCTGTGTCTCCTGATTGGTGCATTCAAACTGTCCACATTGATGGATCGAATTGAGATGTGGGATGTTGTTATGTTCATCCTGTGGTAGTAGCTTATTGCTCTGTTTACTTATTGTTTCATATTAGCTTACAGGGTTGTTTTATTCTGGTGAGTGTCTACCTTGTTGATCCACATATAACATGGTTCTGAGTATTTCATGTAGGGTATGTCTGATCTTGACGAATTTCCTCAGTGTTTGCTTATCTGGAAAAATCTTTAGTTCTCCTTCATATACATGTACAAAGCTTAGTTTTACAGGATACAAAATTCTAGGTTGGAAGTTGTTCTGTTGAAGAAGACTAAAGATGAGGACCTGATCCCTTCTAGCTTTTAAGGTCTCCGTGGAGAAGTCTGCAGTTGATTTTTCCTTATATGTCAGTTGTTGGTTATGTCTACCTGCTCATGGAATTTTTTTCTTTAATTTTGACTTTGACCAGGTTGATTACTATGTGCCTTGGAGATGTCCTATTTACTATTTATCTTCCTGGTGTTCGATGACCATCTTGTATCTGGATGTGTGGATCTCTGGTGGTATTAGGAAAGTTTTCCTCAATAATCCCCTGAAATAGCTTTTCCATGCTTTTAGCTCCTTCTTTCCCCACAGAAAATCCTATTATTCATATGCTATTATAGTTCAATTTGCATAGTTCCATATCTCTGTAAGTGATTTCTCCATCAATTCTGTTTTCATCTCTGCCTCTTTAAATAACTAGGTTAGTTTGAAAGCCTCTGAGATTCTTTCTTATCCTTGATTTAGTCTATTTCTGAAGACTTTTTCTATTTTGAAATTACCTAAATGACTCTTCCATTACTTTAGGTTTTATTATATCCTTATGTTGTCTAGCTCTTTAGTGATTTTTTTCATTATTTTTTTTGAAATACTGTTTTTGGCTTCTTTTTGTTGGTTTTCAATTTTCTTTTCACTTCAAATCATCTTAGTTGCCATTTATATTCTGAATTCTGTTTTTGTCATTTTAACAATTTCCTTGTAGTTGGAGAGCTCACTATTGTTGCTCCATTGTGATTTTTGGTGGAATTGAACTGTTTTGTTTTATCATGTCACAAGGGTTCTTTTACTGATTTCCCTGTCATCTGAAATCTCTTTTCTAAACTCAGGGCTAATAGGTCTGCAGGGCATCTATTCCTTGCTAGGAACTCTTCTGCTTGATTAGAGGACGGGGAGATCACTAGATGGTGTTTTTTTCTCACTATTCTGGAATATTGACATGGCAGAGGAGGGGTATGTACACTAGAAGCCTGTAATGCATCTGTTCTGATTTGTTCTGTTCACCTGTGATTATGTCTGTTTGAACCTATTTGTGTTTAGTGTTGGAATGTTCACCAGATAGTTGTAGGTTGTTTGAGTTGGGAGCTAGGTGAGATCCTCTTCACTGAGGCTTGCATTCTGTAGATTGCTCTGCCTGGGGTCTCCCCACAGAGAGGACAATGCTAGCGGGGTGAGGCTATCTAAGCAGTGTTCCAGGGTTCCCAGGCTATGGGCTTTTACATAAACCAAGTTCCAGTGTACTGGCAGGTTAAGGCTGTGGGGTCCCTGATGGGTGTTGGACTTTGGAGCAAGTCTTCCAGTCCTATAGCAGTGGTAGAGTTTCTAGGGTGGGGTCTTGGGGCTCAGGTGCTGTGCTGGAAGTGCTGAAATCTCAGGACAGTGTTCAGGGTTTGGCAGGGGCTTAGGCTCCAGCATGAGCCTCAGAGCCAGGACTGTGGAAGAGCCAGAAACAGGGCTCTGAGCAGCCTCAGAGCCAGAAGTAGGGCTGTGTAGGTTGTGGAGCTGCTCTGACTGAATGGTGGGATTAAGGCAGAGCAGGTGGTAGGCAGTTTGAACCCAGAGAGCAAGCCAAGGCTGTGCAGTTGGTGGGTTCAGGTGCCAAGTCATGTAGTTGGAAGTCAGTTCCAGCATCCCAGGGACCATGGAGTTCTCCCTGCCCCACCCCAGAACTCACTAAAGTGGTCACCCTCCTAGGTCGGGGCCTGTCTTGCCCCACTTGATTCCCATGTTCAGATTGTAGGGAAGAGGTGCTTGTCTTCTAGTCACTGGGTATGGTTTAGAGGAGCTTCCGATTAGTCTGCTTCTTCTCCAGCCTAGTGGGAGCAATATGAAGGCTGCTGACACAGAGTAGAGTCCCATGCTGACCTGGCAATGTGCACCTGAGAGCACAGATGGCTTTAGCTACTGCCTGACTCCCACCACATCTGTTGTCTAGTGCAATGACTCCTCACAGACAACAGACAGATCCCCAGACTGTGTAGGTAGGGATCTGTGGTGGTGGAGGGAGCCCTCTCATAACTTGGCCATGGTGATTGTGGGGTGAATGCAGCATGCCAGGGTCTGTCCTACTATTCTTCCCCATTTGCATTTTGATCTTGTCAAATATATCACCCTATTAACTTTATTTTTTTCCCTACTGAGTGTCGCATATTGCTTCTCTGTGATTTTACAATGTTCCTTCTGAGAAAAGCTGTCTATAGGTAGGCACTTGTTTGCAGTTTACTCTTCTTTCTTTGAAAGCTGCAGTCTTGTGTCCTGCTTCTACTCTCCCATGTTGTTTCTTCCTGAGGTCTCCTTCTGATCATGGCTTCAGAATAAAACACCTACTCCTGCTTTCCCTTGGAGGAGACGTAAATTCACAACTTGCTTGGTGCTGGTTTCCTTTCCTGCAACAGCAGCTTGTCCAGGGACCAGTGGCACAAAACGGCAGCATGGAGACTTGCTGGGGGCTTGGGCCCAGGGTTGGGCTCCACTGTGGGTCACTTGGCACCGAGTCTGCCCCACAGCCTGGAGCCCCTGAGATGTCACAGCAGCCTTTCTACTGGGCCCCAAGCCTCTCAGGCATTGATTTCTAGCAAAATCTTCCTCCTTCTTTTTCTGCTTTGTAACTTTTTCCTGTGTAATCCCTGGTACTTTTCCTTCATAGTTATTCCTGATCTATGTTTCTTTTTTTTTTTTTTTTCCAACTAAAACTTTTTCTTCTTTGTGTGAGATGATCTGGTGACCAGTAGTCTCTAGTCACTCGTCTTGCCTCCCTCCTCCTCTGAGACTGCATTTCTAACCCAATCTAATGCTACACTTTGAATAGCAAAGTTTTACAAAATTTCTCTTATCACAGCAGTTCTCAGAATGTGATCAGCAGACCAGCAGCATCAGCATCAGCATCAGCATCAATTGGAAACTTGTTAGAAATACAAATTTTTGGGACTTATCCAGACCTGCTCAATCAGAAACTCTGAGAGTCATTTGTATTTTGACAAGCCCTCCACATGATTGTGATGCATGTCTGAGCACCAGTCATCTGAAGAAGTATTTCCCAGCCATAATATAGATAGAATTAGCTGGGGGAACTTAAAAAAATTCAGCCATACCAAATAAATCAGAACCACAGGATGTGGTGCCCTTTATCATGGGTATTAAAAAAAAATTCTTCCAGGTAATTATAATGTGTAGTTTTGAGAAGAACTGCCTAGGAGACAGGCCCACTTACTTCATGAATCTTGACTAGCAACAGTCTGGTAGCAGCACGGCTGTCTGGGTCTGCTGGACCAGAGGCTCTGCTCCTCTTCACTGCTGCTTTGCACCTGTAACAAGATCCCACAGAATAATCAGCACCGGTGTGGAACAGGGCAAGGAAAGGTGCGTGGTGTAGGGGGAGGGGGACACTTGGAGGACTTGGCCTCTTCTATTGTGTTAGGGACCCAGCAGAAAGATAGGCAGCTCTATATTCAATGACAAGTGACACACATGCAATTGATACTGCAAACTCCTGGGCTTAAGTGATCCCCTTGCCTCAGCCTCCAGAGTAGCTGGGACTACAGGCACCCACCACTATGCCTGGCTAGTTTTTCCATTTTTAGTATAGGATGGAGTCTTGCTCTTGCTCAGCTTGTCTTGAACTTCTGAGCTCAGACAATCCACCCACTTCATCCTTCCAGAGTGCTAGGATTATTACCACTTTCTGGTCTGTGGCAAGGATTTGAAAGCCTTTTCAGGAGATCCCAACACTTGACAGACTACCTTTTATACACCCAGGTACAAGGAGTCTTAAGTTTTATAGGATCCACAAAGTAAAGAGTTGGTGGACTCAGAGGATGTACCCCATTGGACGCTGCACTGTCTCACCTGGAATATGTCCTGTCACCCAGAATAAAAAAAAAATCTGCTGGTCAAACGGCCCCCAAGTCTGTGGCAGGGACTTGCACTGGTTTTGTCTGATGTCTGTTCTCTTGAGGGATGAGACCAGTGGAGGAACTAGTGTACACAGCTATAGGCCTGAAATGAATACTGATGGATGGCTGTTTGTGTAGGTAGGAACTTGTGACATTTGGCTACGTAGGCTAGGGTACCCACATATGGGTGTGTAAGCTTCTTTATGGCATAGGACAGATCTGGGTGTGGGAAGAGAAGAAGATAGGCCAGAAACTAGGGAGTGGCTCTGCTCACACTGCCAAGTTTTAACACAGAAGTCCTTAGCATCTGAGAATTCTACATGGAACCTGGACATCTAGGTCTTTAAGATTATATATCTGTCAAGGTTGGAAAAATATTTTATTTAACAGCCTTTAACTGTGTGCAAAACTAACCTCCATTTGCACTCTTTTGAGGAGTCCTGCAAATAGTAAGAGCAGGTGTGCTTAATAAGAACACTCCATGGAGAACACATCAGTTAAGTATTACAAAAACAGCTCTGAAAACCTGGCTGCTTTTAAGAGAGTAGGCTCAGATCTCTTTCTGCCTCTGCATTAATCCACTACCAAAAGTTTTTGAATTAATTTCAAAAAGTGACATGTCTTGTGAGGACAAGGAACCTGGATTTCCTTTGCCCAATGGTCCTAACTCTTCATCCTCTGGGCAAGAATCTACAGCTTTTTTCTGCTAGTCTTTCTGTCACTTCCAACCCACTCACCTCCTCCTCCAAGTCAAAAGTGTCCTGCAGCTGTTGGGTTAAAGAGTGATGCAGTTCCTGTCTGTCTACGCTCTGCTTCCAGTCCTGCCAGGTGAGGGGCAAGTCCAATGACTTAATTTTCCTGCCCAGGGTATTCTTCTGATACAGGCTCTTCCTTGCTTTGCTCTTTCTTTTCCAGAAAGTCTCCTCCTTGACTGAATGGGCTTCCTTCTTGGTGGCCTGTAGATTCCCCAGCTCTCTCCTCACTTGTGCAGGGTCTGTGGTCCACTGTGGAGCTGTTCCGGGCAGAGAATGTACGTAACAGGGTATCTTGGAGTTAAAATCCAGGGTTTGTATTGACGTTAGCACTGTGGACATCCCTTTCTGTGTTTCCTCTTTAGAGCAGAGGACACATGGACAGGGAGAAGTGGGCAGCCTCATACTCCCAATAGGCGGCACAGGGTCTTCTTGTTGGCTTTGCCCAAACTCAGAGTCTTGCTGGAGGCCCAGCTTCTCACCTCTCACTCTGTCCATTATTTCCCATACCACTTGGTCCAAACTGTTCCTTTGGGGAGTGTTGTAGGGTGGTGATGACTGACCTCGGGGGCACGTGTATAGGCACATCTTAGAGATGGCTTTCCGGAGACGCTCTCTGGGTGAGGAGGGTTCAGGCTCTGGGGCCAGAATCCTGATGGATGGCACATCAGTTGGGTTGCAATTCCAGAACATGTGGGATGGTGTGAACTTTTGGACAGGTGTCTTTGACACATAGGAGTAGAGACAGAAGAAGGCATCAGCAGTGACTGCCAGTGTCTGTACCTGCTTAAACCTGCCTGGGTACAAGGGTTGAAGATGGTGAGTCTGGGGCTCATTTGCAAATTATCTTTTAGACATCCCCCTTCAGAAGTCTCCCCAAAGCTCAAAATTCAGAGTAAATCTGCCCCTTTCTCCACTAGTGTTTCTCCCATTTAGACTTCTGACACCCAGGCGCCCCTCTCTTGACTTTCTTGACTTCTTCACTCCACATCCTCAGTAGATTTTCCAACTTGGAAATGGAAAACAGGTAAGACAGTGTGCTGATTTGATTCAGCTAAAGGGGAGAAGACCTAAAGGAAATAATAGGTTTGAAGCTTCTTAAAGTCTGTTTCTTCAAGAGAAAGAAGCAGATATCAGAGTTTTCCATCTTCATTGAAGACAACGTAGGAGGAAACAGACACAAGAGACAACGGGTCAAGTGATAGTACTGAGAGAAAGTGGGATGGGCAGCCATTGAACCCCATCGTGACAGTCCAGAGTTGGGGGAGAAGGGAGGGGTGTCTGTGGAACACTCACTGGCCAGCATGAGGCAGGGGTCCTCCATCTCAATCCTCCGCACCTGAGCCTTCAGGAAGAGCTGGAAATCTATGCCCTTGGCCTGAGAGGGAGTGGTGAAAAATCGGGCAGGGATCCGAGAAGTGTGTTTGTGGTCTTCTTGGCCAAAGCCCAGACTGAAGAGGACATCTTCTGCGTCTTCTTGCACCTTGTCCAGAATCTCCGAGATGCTGAAAAGGGGGAGTTTCCATGAATAGGTGGCAACTTTGAGACATATACTATTACGGAATATCTACTCAGACTGTCAAGAGCTTGAAATTCCTTTCTGGCCATTTCTCTACCTTCCAATGTGAAGTTTTTGAGAAAAGCTTTCACTTCTTTAAACCTAAATTCTCTATCTGAAACATGGGAATTACAATCCAGCCTGAGTCATAAAAATTGAATAAAATTGTAGCAAAGTACTTGGAATAACTTATTGCCAATGAATTAAAATTTAAGTAAATATAAAAGGGCTTTGAAAGATGAAAAGCAATACAGATGCAAAGAAACTTTGTGATTGCATTATTAACTACTCAGTTCCCACATGCATTTGCTATGATCTATCTGGCTTCTGACAGGTGCATGGCAACTTGCCAGTTGACTTGTGCTTGTGTGGGACAATGAGGCAGTGACTGTGTAAGGAACGGAGAACCCTGAAGGTAAAAATTGTTATTCTCTCCCTGAAGGTAAAAATGAATCAACAAGTACATTCAAAATCTGGTTTTGACAGGTATACCCCTTTGTAGCATTATTTTCAGGACAGAGGTCCAGTGTCGCAGAAGGTTGCATTTTCTCTCTCTCAGGATAGCACCAACCTGTATCTACGTCTGAATCTGAGTACCCCAAAGCTGGATGACCCTAGAGTTTAATATCTCATTTTAAACAAGGAGCTACAGGAAACTGTGGATTATTTGAGACTTTGGATAATCACTGTCACACTCTTCAGAAAAAAATGCCTGGCTTTTTGTTCCAAATAGGAATCATCTTGTTTAATTAATGGTTGGGCAGCCATGAAACACAACTGTTTCTTGTGTTTGCCAGGTAGGTGCCCATTATATCTCCACAGTCCTGAGTTTTCCTGTCTGTGAATTGTGGGCATAACACTGGTTCAGTGGTTCTCAACCATGGTTGCACGTCCTAATAGGACTTGGGGGACTTTTAAAAATGCAGATATCTGAATTTCATCACCAGACATTCTGGTTTAATTGAGGTGTGTCTAGGGTTAAGGCTCAGTGAGGATAGATCAGTAAACATAGTCATGTGATAAAATTTAGGTCTCAGAACCAGGTCTCAAATTCAAATTTTGACTCCAAACTTTAGGCACTTTTTGATATACCACATTAGTTTTTACCACTTTTTATTTTCTTTTAGAGTTATTTGCATATGCAAAGAAATGTGGCTTCTGACAGGTGCATTGCAACTTGCCAGCTGATTACCAGTAGTCCACACTACTGAATTTTTGAGCTCCTGCAAGGAAGCTGTTTTCCTGCTTCATGTTTTCAAATTCCATGGAGACATTGTCTGGCCTGAATAGGGAATATAAAATTGTCTGATGAATTTTATATATAAATATATATATATCTTTGGCTACCACCATTTCTTTATTTTTTATTTTTTACATATACATGTATTTATTAGGTTTCCACTTTTGCCTTCACAGAATTAAAAAGGCTTAAAATTTAATAACAATAACAATGTTTAAGATAAGGACTAGAGGGGCAGCGCCTGTGACTCAACAGAGTGGGGCGTCGGCCCCATATGCCCGAAGTGGCCAGTTCAAACCCAGCCCTGGCCAAAAACTGCAAAAAAAAAAAAAAAGATAAGGACTAGAAATAAAAATGAATTAATATTTTATTGTTTCATTCAAAAAATTAGTCAACTTACTAACACATTGTTTGTTGAGCACATACTGTGAACCCAAGAACTGTGATGGAACCAAGTAACACATTTCTTGTGTGCAAGGTCCAGTGGAAGGAGACAGTTATGTTTTACATATAGCATTCAGCTCAGAGAGAATTCCTCTATGTCCTCCACTCTTCTTTCTTCTTCTTTTAGAAATAAGGTCTTACTATGTTGTCCAGCCTTGAGTTCATCAGCTATTCACAGACATGATCATAGAACTCCACAGCCTTGAACTCCTGGGCTCAGGAGATCTCCTGCCTCAGCCTCCAGGCAGCTGGGACTATAGGAACACATCACCAGCTCATAGTTCCACTTTCCTTTGTCTCTCATCTTCCTCACCCTCCCACATGAACAAAATCGGCACCTACCTTGAACTAGTCTTGTTGGTTCCCCCAGTCATGCTGCTGGAAGCCAAACTACAGCCAAGATCAAGTAGCTGACAAGGCCTTCCTGTCTCCAGGAAATTCCTGTAGAGATCAAAGCAGGTGTCATACAAATCTTTCCCCAGTCTGCACCCTCGCTTCAGGGCATCCCTTCTGGGCATATTCAGCCTCTGCTGGCGTCTTTGAGCCACCTACAGAGGAAACACAGTCTATGCCAGTGGTTCTCAACCTTCCTAATGCCGCGCTGTATTTTTGTTGTTACAAAAGGGTCACTACCCACAGGTTGAGAACCACTGGTCTATGCCTTCATTACTAATTGGAAAATTTCATTTCACTATTGTGAGTCTTCAGCTGTTTGTTTTTCATCTCTTTAGCTCTGAAACCTACCCCACTTCACTCTGAAAGGAGACATCATTCAGCCTGGCTGAACCTAATACTTACCCGGAGAAGAGTTTGCCATTGGCGGCCAGCAGTGTGGCTGGATAAGGAACAGAAAGAGAAAGTCAAAGTTAGAAGAGAAAATGAAAATCACTGGACTTGATCCTCTGAACTGAAAACTCAGCCTCCTCTTATTTTCTTCTGCTACTGCCATATGCTATCTGAACTCCCCATAAATTCTGCTCGTAAATGGGGTTCAGGATTACCAAGCATAGCCCTGGAGTAGGAACAGACATGACAGAGAACAACTGGCCTTGAGCTCTAAAGTTTTGACCCAGCAAGAGCGCCTCCATCCTGAAAGGGTAGAGTCATTCCGCCCTTCAGGCTGTGCTCTTGTCACACCACTGTCCTTACAGCCCCAGGAGACACTGTTGGGTCACTGGGCCTCTATCCTTACTAAAGCCCTTATCCTCCTGCTGTATGGTCTCTCTCTCTCTTAAACCTGGTACTCTGACTTCTTTGGGCTTTCTATACAGAAAACAGCCTCAAAGATGTCTGGGCAGAAGATGTTACGGTGGTTTTATATGTTATCATCTTCCAAGGGGCTAAGGGAAAATTTCAGTGGTGAATCATGGGTCACTGCAGGTTGTTGAGAAAGTGTTTCTAGGTATGTGATGCTGTCTGTTTTTTTTATTAGATCATAATAAGACTTCTCTTTCCCTGTAGATAAGATCCCAGGGCTGGGCTGTTTCTTTTTAACATTTCCCTTTTTCATCTTATCCTAATTTATCAAATGCACGGCCCCACCCCTCAGCCTAGCCTCAGTGTGCCACTTACCCTCTGCTCCAAGGGTCAAGTCATCATCAAAGCTGGTTCCGTGACTGGAGCAGTCTGTCAAATGATCAGGTAAAGGTCACAGGAAATCAGAGTGGAACACACACACACGTACACACAGACACACCCCTGCAAACATGAACCTGAACCTCTCTACACATGACCTTGAACAACCACACAATCATACTAGACATCCAGGTTTGCAAAACTAACCCAAACTATACACTACCTGAGAAATCACATTCATGTTTTCAGAATCACACATATATCACACTTATTGATAGCCAACTGGCCCCATGCCCCATGTCACCTAGTCATGTATGCAATCCCTGCCAAATAGTGAACACATGTTGGGAGGTGTACTCACACACATAAACACACACATATCAACACAAACATTTGATAACGTTCTGTTCTCAAAGCAGTGATTTTTAGCTGAGCAGCCCCTAGCAGAAGGTAACCTTTGGAGTATTTGTGAGCCTGTGGTCTCTGAGCCAGCACTTTCCTTCTGGATTTTCTGGGCAGCTTTTGACCACTAAAGGGTGTTTTGCAGACAGTTTCAAAGCAAAGCACTCAAGTACTCTGAGGCATGCATATTCTCATGCAGGTGCATAAACTCTTACACACGCACACATAGCTGTATCGTTCTGGAACCTCTACTCACCATTGTAGATTGACCGTCCTGCTTCCTCAGAGAGTCCTTCTGCAGAACATCTAAAACCCCAAGACAATTTTATAGATCAAAGTCATGACATTTTCCCAGGGGGGTTTCATCAGATATCTACCACATGTTCATATCATTTTCCAATGCAAGTCAGTAGTATTTAATTTGCTCACATACTGGAGAAAACCAAGAGAGTGGTTACTTCACAGACAAATTGATAGAAATCGCCAAGGGAGCAACGGGAGTGGGCTTAGTAATTGAAGATCTATAGGGTGGGAGTGGAACGTGCTATATTTTAAATTGTGCTGCTGCTATCCTGGACACATCTTCTAAAGTAAGCTTAGCAATGATTCTTTAGTCTTTATGTAAAGCAGAAAAGAAAGAACACAGAAGTACACTGGGGAAAGACATTTATAGAAACAGGCGTATGGGTGTCATCATTTTGAAACATTTAGATTTTCTTACAATTTTTAGGAGGTCACCTTATCTACCCACATCTGCTTTGTGCTCTCTGAATCATGTTCTTGATGAATATCATGTCTTTTAGGAAACAGCAGAAATTGCATTCTTGTTAGAGATAGATAATCTTGCATTTTGAGATACGGTCTTATCAAACATTTACAATCTCCACCAGAAGAACAAACAGAAATCAGCACAAATGGTAGTGAGAGAAACAACACAGTTTTTAAAAAAGGAATAAATTTTCTCTGTCCAAAACAAGTACATCAAATATTCTGTGAAAAAAGCTTTCCATGGGGACCGGGATATCTACATGGCTCACTGTGGCTCTTAGTTCTCAAATATTATGGAAAGGGATTTGGGTACCAAGATATTATCTGAGTCCACTTCGAGCATGTTGTGAATTTTGTAGGGTTTACTTTACTAAAAGTTTTTAAATGGAAGTTGTACACGATCCTTTAAAGGCAACCTCAAGTAGAGGCTGGAGGAGGGACAGGGTGGTAAGTGAGTTCACAAGGAAACTGGCAGGAATCTCTTGGTGCTTCGCCTATGGAGCCTTCTCCTTTGTCAATCTCCAGAGAGTCAGATACCGTATATACTCGAGTATAAGCTGACCCCCTTAATTTGACCCTAACAACTGGGAAAACCTAGTGACTCGAGTATAAGCTGAGGTGGAAAATGCAGCAGCCACTGGTAAATTTCAAAAATAAAAATATATACCCAAAACAATGACAATAATTGAGGAATCAGTAGGTTAAATGCTTTTCAATATTTATTGCTAAAGAAAAACTGTAAACTA